>JANSTX010058275.1:29982-42707 GCA_027564355.1 Penthetria funebris
CCTGTCGTCTGTCCGTCCTGTCGTCTGTCCGTCCTGTCGTCTGTCCGTCCTGTCGTCTGTCCGTCCTGTCGTCTGTCTTATCGTCTGTCCGTCTTATCGTCTGTCCGTCCTGTCGTCTGTCCGTATTGTCGTCTTTCCGTCCTGTCGTCTGTCCGTCCTGTCGTCTGTCCGTCCTGTCGTCTGTCCGTCCTGTTGCTCATCTGACCGTTTACATGTTCGTCCATTCGTCTGCGTCCGTTGTCCGTTTACCCGTCCGTCCGTTTGCCCGTCCGTCCGTTTGCCCGTCCGTCCGTTTGCTCTTACATCCATTATTTTCAATTTTGTTTTTATTAATGATGATTTAAGTTCGTTCGTAGTTGTATTAATAAATTACGTCAAGATTGAATTTCTAATGAAAATAAATAATGCAATTTGCAACCGCATATGTGAAAAATTATTTATTTGGCACAACTATAAACACTTTTGCATACCTTTGATTGTAGTAAAGTTTATGATAAAAAATTATAATTAATTTTTAAATTAAAATCGAATTGAATTTAATTACGAGGTTTAAAGTGCGCGTTTAAAAGAAGAAAAACCATAAATAAATTAGTAAATTAAATACCTTTTCAATTAGCTATATTTAAATTATAAAAAGAAATCAATTAAATATAATTTAAATTAAAAATGTAAATACAAAAAAAAAAATTGAATAGAAGAAGACATACATAAACGATATTTAAGTGATTCGATTTTAGTGGTAATTATACAAAATCGATTGTATCATCAATTAGATTATGTACTATAGGAACTAATTTTAACCAATGAAATAATGGAATGGTCATGGCTAAAGGATTGGTGGCGTTTGAAAAAGTTACGTCGAAATAAAATACGTCACAGCGAAGGAGACAATAACAATTCCAGTAACGATAATGGTGAATATGATGAGGATATGGATGATGATGAAGACATTTGCTATTGTGATGATTGTATGAATGTATGTTATTATTTGGTTAATTACTTTTGAATTTTTTAGCCATCATAAAAATATAGTTAGTATCAATAAAGCACTGAATATTCAAAGGAACCGGAAATATGTTCATTTTATCATAAAATTACTAATTACTTTAAAATTAAGTTTTAATAATCATAATCATATAAATCTCCATGCGGTAGCATAGACGTGTCAAAGCGAATTAGTTACAATTTCTAGCTATCACCTTCTCTTCACATTATATCATGCCACTGATTTAAACCTCTTTATTGTTCTGCGCCACGTTCTTCATTTGCTCGACCAGATCTTCTGCTATTTTTTAGATTTCAGTCAAACGCATACCTTACGAATTAATTTACATAAAAAATATTAAATTTGATATTATACGCGTAATTATACAGATACATTCACATTTCCTGTGTTCAAAATAGCGTTCGTTACCGTTAACCAAAGAACGATAGTGTAAATTACGCATATTATTTACCTAGCTCGGTGGAATCTATGTTAGTTCCTGCCAACCACGTCCTACCACTTACTAATATGTCAGCTTTCTCTGTTTTTGAAACTTTCTAAAATTATCAATCGCCATCAATCATTATTTTTTGATATCTCTAAAGATTTTATATGCTAATATTCACATTTTACAAGTTTATATTCATTCATTGATTTCGTATGGAAATTATATAATGTATTTTAAAACTAATATACTAACCAATTAGATTAATATGTTGAATTCTAGCACCCTTTGATATAAACGAAGTCAAATATTAGGAATGATATCATTTTCAGATTATTTCATCAACATGACCTCAATGATTTATGTATAATAAATAATTGATTTGAATACATTAGAATATTAGTATATACTCGTATAGAATACAAAATGCTTGTAATGTTTATTGATTTGGAAACAATAACAAAGTTGAAATGAGTTAAAACTTTACTGTGCTATCATTTTGGCAAATAGACACGAGTATATTATAAGTAACATACATAAATACTGGCTATTTGTTTAAACTACATATCACATCATCATCATATATACATCCTGCAATACAAGTGCAAACTGAGAATTCCAGTCAAGCGTATACTTTGAAATACGACCAGACCATAGTCTATGATCGATCCCAATCTATTTTCTTCCATATAATTATCGTGTTTATCGTCTCGAGATTGAAATTTTATTTGATATTTTATGTGACCAAAAGATCCTTAAAATGTGTCTAAGACACTTTTCGACGGAAATATTTAAATAAAAGATCTGCCGCCGTCAGTAGTACACCGTAATCCCACAATCTTGAACATATATTTCATATTTGTATAATGTTAAGATACGAAACTCGCATGGGTCAGTAAAAACTTTATTTATTTAATTCCTACGATATTCCAATTATTCAGCCCTAAGTTTGATGTGTCCTGCTATTTTGTGCAACTAAATTCAGTTGTTCTTCAGTTAGATTATATGTAGGTATGTAGTAATTTATATTGACCGTGATTCAGTTTTTTTTTTGACAATTATATATAGTTGTTTACCGTGATCCCAATCATTAACATCCGTTTATTTAAAAAAAATTTGTCTCTACTCGTATTCTGAGATTGACACCAATTAATTCAAATTTATTCTTTTAATATTTAGGGTGACATTGACTTATGTGGTGAACCAAGTGATGGCATCGATTCTGATTGTAGTTTGTCATCAAATTCGGGTAAGCAAGTATTGGTTGGGATTTGTGCAATGGCCAAGAAAACACAATCCAAGCCAATGAAAGAGATTTTAATACGTTTACAAGAATTTGAATATATTCGAATGGATGTTTTTAGAGAAGACGTTATTTTAAAGGTAAGTCATAAATTAGAAGATTATAATTTTTTTTTCAAATAATTTCTAAACATTTTCAACATAATGATGGAGATTTTTTTTTTCCTTAAAAACATTCATAGGAACCTGTCGAAAATTGGCCAATATGTGATTGCTTAATATCCTTTCATTCGAAAGGATTTCCATTAGAAAAAGCTATTCAATATGCACAATTACGAAAACCCTATGTGATCAATAATTTGCATATGCAATATGACATACAAGTATGTGGTTCAGAGGTTTTTAGCATTTTGATTTTTTTTGTTTTAGTTAAATTATAGTACTTTTGTGTGTTTATGTTTTTATTTGAAATGTAATCAGTAAAGAGATATTTAATATTATCATCTACGAATGGTTTCGCTTTTAAATTTGACATTTTTATGTAATTTTTGAAAATTAGCATTAGACACATTAGTTTGTGACATTAAGGTGATAGTTCTATGTCAGGTGAGGAATGTGTATTGAATTCCACCAAGCTAGGCAACACCAACCTAGTACCCTAGGTTACAACTCAAGAATTCAAGAGCTACAAACTAGAAATTCTTGTGTGGATTCGAAGTAAGAAAAACGGAAAAAGGCAATATTCTCTGATGAAATCCTTTTGTTTTCTGGTAAACTAAGTCAAATGGATCATAGTAGTGGAACTGATTTATTACTGATTGTCTGATGATTTTTTTTTTTTTTGACAATGGACAGTAGTGCTAAAAGAGGTGTCAAGTGTTTCGATAGAAAATGCTCTCCAAATGTAGTCTGTAGGCATACTAAAAAGCCTATAACAGTCGTGGTAAATTTTCGGTTCCTCAGACGTTTGATTTTCTGAACAAAAAACAAGACTTTAATAATATTGATTAGGCGTATCAAAACTCAGTAATTCCATGCTTTTTAGCATATTTTCTAGCTGCAAATAAATTGATTTTATGTTTGTTTTTTTTTTTTTTGCATTTATATAATTGAAACTCTCCCTTATTTGTATGTATGCTTGACAATTGATTATTATTGATTATCTCAATATTGATTACATTCCTTTATAAATGTGTATGTGATTATGGGATTATTGTTCGATTTTATACTTAAATTTAGTTTAAATATATTTTTATATAATATAGGATCGTCGAAAAGTGTATTCAATATTAGAGGGTGAGGGTATAGAAATTCCTAGATATGCTGTCTTAGATAGAGATTCACCGGATCCAAAACGTAAGTTAAAAATTATTTAAGTATTTACAATTTCTTTAAAATAAAGCTTATGAGTAGGAATATGTTTTCATTTCGAATATACTATTTTGACGGATCACGTAATTCAATAAATATTTTAAACAATTCCATGACAAAGATTCACATAACGTATTGTAACCTACCTCTCTATGCTAAGTAACTTGTAATCTTCATATAATTTCACATTTTATGATCGTGAAATTTCAATGCTATGCTGAGATATTCTTTAGTAATATTTGGAATTCCCTTAGACAGTAATTAATAAAATTGAAAATTACAACAATTACGACCCACGATGATCATATTTCTTGCATATTAAATTGTGTTAAGTCAATTATGTAACATTTTTTTTTGTTTTCTTTTTAAATAAATTAGACCATGAATTAGTCGAATCTGAGGATCACGTTGAAGTTAATGGTATTACATTTAATAAACCATTTGTTGAGAAACCAGTATCAGCCGAAGATCATAACATTTATATATATTATCCAACATCGGCTGGTGGTGGTAGTCAAAGACTCTTTAGAAAGGTAAACAATTGAATTAACGAAAATCCTTGTTGTCCTTGAATTTATCATTATTTTATTTTTGCAGATTGGTAGTCGCAGTAGTGTTTATTCGCCAGAATCAAGAGTTAGAAAAACTGGATCATTTATTTATGAAGATTTTATGCCAACGGATGGTAAACCAGAGTTTTTAAAATTATAATAATTTTTTTTTCGTTATAAAACACATAAAAAGTGGAAAAAAAAAACAATTAAATTCAGAAAATAATAATCATATTTTAGGAACCGATGTCAAAGTGTATACAGTTGGACCAGACTATGCACATGCTGAGGCACGTAAAAGTCCGGCATTAGATGGTAAAGTTGAAAGGGATAGTGAAGGGAAGGAAATTCGGTATCCGGTAATATTAAGTAATGCTGAGAAATTAATTTCACGAAAAGTGTGTTTAGCATTTAAACAAACTGTTTGTGGTTTTGATTTATTGAGGTAGTTATAAATACATAAATAATTAACTAATCTGATGTTCAATCGCAATTACCTCCTTTGTTAACATATTTTTTTTTTTCTTCTTTTCGTCAATATATACATACATACACTCGCAGAGCAAGTGGCAAATCATTTGTTTGTGATGTTAATGGTTTTAGTTTTGTTAAAAATTCCAATAAATATTATGATGATTGTGCGAAAATATTGGGTAATATGATATTAAGAGAATTAACACCAACCTTACATATACCATGGTCTGTGCCATTTCAATTAGACGATCCACCAATTGTGCCAACAACATTTGGTAAAATGATGGAATTACGTTGTGTTGTGGCAATTATAAGACATGGTGATCGTACACCAAAACAAAAAATGAAAGTCGAAGTTAGACATCCAAAGTAAGTAGAAATTAATGCCCGTGCCGTCTCAAAGAAAAATGTTGTAGTAAATTTAAAAATTTTCATTTTTCTTAGATTTTTTGAAATATTTGAAAAATATGATGGTTATAAACATGGTCATGTAAAATTAAAACGTCCCAAACAATTACAAGAAATTTTGGATATAGCCAGATATTTATTAAGCGAAATTCAAACAAAGGTTGCTGAACCAGAAATTGAGGAGAAACAGGGAAAATTGGAACAATTAAAAAGTGTTCTAGAAATGTTAGTTTTTTTTTTTTTTAAATGATGCAAGAAGTACTTTGCTTTCATATATATATATTTTTGTTTGCATAAACTTGAGAGTAACAGGAGTTAATTTTTCTAAATTACTATAAATTTTCAGTTCTACAATGTCTGTCTTTCACGATAAGTTTATTAACGTCATTTCTACTTAACCTAACGTTCTTCTATCTCGTTTTCACGACACATATACGTCATTAAAATAAAATTCAATTAATTTATTTTTAATTGATGTTATCATCCGTATGACATCAATATCGAAATTGTTGTCGTAAAAACGAGGCATTAATTTGTCATTCATTTTTATTAAAATTTTACTATTTCTTCACATGTTATAGGTATGGACATTTTTCGGGCATTAATAGAAAGGTTCAAATGAAATATCAACCAAAAGGTCGACCGAGGGGCTCGAGTTCTGATGATGGTAACAGTAATAGTAATAGTAGGTTTAATTTGAAGTTTGTCGTTTTTTTTTGTATTAGTTATTGTTCGTGATAATCGCATGTTTCTCATATTATTTGATTTAAAACTGGAATTTTTACGTCAATTTTTCATATACGGGTACATTTAGTGGTCAAATAATTGGTTCAATTCGCAAATTTGAACCGATGCGTCGGTGACCGCGCTTCTTCGACAGAATTCGAAAAGTGAACTAATCGACTTTTAGTTGATGATTGAATGGCCGGACACATATAAATTCACGTCAATATATTCTCAATGTGAGTGCGCTTTAACCGTTTTATAATTGATATTATCTCACAGCAATTGCTTTGCTGAGGTCGCTAGTTTTTTTGTCCAATATTTGCACTTGTGATCTGTTGATTTTATATATGATCGTACAATTAAATTTCGACGCACTTTTATATTGCGCATGTCTCGGCACATTATGATCTTCGAAAGTTCGAAGCAAAATGTGCACGGTATAATGAAATTTCAAATTTATCATTGCGTTTATAAATCGCATAATTATAAACAAAGAAGCAAACAAAATCTATGCATCATAATTTGCATGAATTATTTCATGAATAGTTTGGTGATGATCACATTCAAGGTGAGTACAGATTTAAATATCAATTACAATTATTCATTCAGGAGTTTACTTATTATGTATTTTGTTTGTTTTAATTGACTTTATATACTTTAGTTTATTTGATCTGGTTTTGGTTTGACTTTTTTATTGTTAATTTTTTAAAATAATTACATATTTTTATAACAAAGCCAATATTAATGCGATTCAACAATATGTTTTTCCAAACAAATGCATTATTATCGACAATTTTGTTGTGAATATCAACATCATGGCCGCCTGGTTTGTACTAGATAATGGTAAAAGTGAAATTATTTGAAAATTGGCTATCTTAATAAAAATGTGATCTTATTGATAAAAGATGAAATTATAAATTCAAAGATCACTCTATTAAAATGATATCATAAAATTAAAATTAGTGCAATAACATTGACCAATTATATTAAAGGATTTCCGAACAAGTCAATGTAATATTGAAAGATCAATGGTGTTCTAATATTATATTACTAATAAAAAATTGGTTTTATGATCAAGGTACAACTGTACTTTGTTTCATTTGTGTACTATTATTTTTTATACAACAATATTTTTATTCCCAATGAGGATAAAGCTCTAATATCCCGTAACATCCATTAATTTATTCTATTTTGAATTGTTTTTTTTTTTTATATTAATTGAATGAATTGTCACCCAAATTTTTTGTTAAGTTTTTAATATTGCTAATAACTAATAATTAATCATTTTAAATTTAAATAAACATTTAAGTATTTTAGAATATTATTTCTTTTGTATTCACAAATTTAATATAACAAATGTAATCCCTTAAATTTCTTTTTAATATAATAGCAGATATTCCAAAAGATCCATCGCTTGTATTAATATTAAAATGGGGTGGTGAACTAACACCAGCTGGACGTATACAAGCCGAAGAATTAGGTAGAATATTTCGTTGTATGTATCCGGGTGGACAAGGTAGACATGATTATTCTGGTACACAAGGATTAGGACTTTTAAGGTTAATATATTTTATTAAAATTAATTTTTTTTGTTAACCCAGTTTTTAATTAAAAAATTTACTTAAAAAATTTACTTAAAACATTTACTTAAAATTATTAATTTAAAAAACAAAAAAACAGATTACATTCAACATTCCGTCACGATTTAAAAATTTATGCATCTGATGAGGGACGTGTACAAATGACTGCGGCCGCATTTGCAAAAGGATTATTAGCATTAGAAGGTGAACTAACACCAATTTTAGTACAAATGGTCAAAAGTGCAAATACAAATGGTTTATTAGATAATGATTGTGATTCCAGTAAATATCAAAATTTGTAAGAATTATTTATTTATAAAAATAATGAGCCTCTCTTCTTCCACACCCCTAATTTATCAGATAAATTTTGTTATTAAATTTTATAGATGTTCAAGTGTATATCCGATTTTCGTAAGGTCTATGATGAAGTTTAATACAAAATGAACGTTGTAGTTTAAATTCCTTATAAAACTATTTTAGTTATTATTATTTATTTTTTTGTTATTATTTTATTTTAGTATTTTGTAAACAAGAATGGATTGACTTGTACGACAACGATTTAAGTTTTTATTGTAGACAATATTGCAAAATCTGTACTGAATTTTCGAATGTGCAATAATTAAATATATCACATTTTACATACATGTTTTGTATTGACCCCTGGTCACTGTTATGATTTTAAAATCTAACCGATTTAAATTTTTAATAAATATATACGATAGTTTATAGTATCTATGGTTTAGGGGAAGTTTGAACAATAGTTAGTTAGTTCTTTTTTATTTTTGTCTGCTTCTTATTCTTTTTTTTTTTCTATTTTTAAAGGGCCAAAAATCGTTTACACGAATTGATGCAAATTGATCGTGAATTCACTGATGATGATCGTATAAATATTAATCCAAGTAATAGTATAAGCATAAATCAGGCAATGGATTATGTTAAGAATCCTGTTCAATGTTGTACAAAAGTCCAACAATTAATACAATCATTGGTAACGATAATAAATGTAAAACGTGATGATCCAAAAACACGGGATGCCATTTTATATCATGGTGAAACATGGGATCTTATGGGTAGAAGATGGGGTAAAATTGAAAAAGATTTTTCAACAAAAAGTAAATCATTTGACATTTCCAAAATACCCGATATTTATGATTGTATAAAATATGATTTACAACATAATCAACATACATTACAATATGAATTTGCCGAAGAATTATATATTGTAGCAAAATATTTGGCTGACATTGTAATACCACAAGAGTATGGTTTAACGATACAAGATAAATTAACAATTGGCCAGGGTATTTGTACGCCATTGTTAAAGAAAATTAAGGCCGATTTACAGCGGAATATAGAAGAAATTGGCAACGAAAGTGTTAATCGTTTAAATCCAAGATATAGTCATGGTGTATCAACTCCAGGTATATATTTTTTTTGTATATTATTTAATTTAACAGATAATAATTGAATTTGAATTTTTTTTTTTGTATATTTTTGTTTTAAGGACGTCATGTACGCACTCGATTATATTTTACAAGTGAAAGTCATGTACATTCATTATTAACTGTATTACGTTTTGGCGGCCTATTAGATATTATGACCGATGAACAATGGCGACGGGCAATGGAATATATATCAATGGTGTCCGAATTAAATTATATGTCACAAATTGTTATAATGTTATATGAGGATCCGACAAAAGATCCATGTTCAGAAGAACGTTTTCATGTTGAATTACACTTTAGTCCGGGTGTAAATTGTTGTGTACAAAAGAATTTACCACCCGGTCCCGGTTTTAGACCACATAGCCGAAATGATTCAGTTACGTCAAGAAATACAGTATATCAATTATTATTATACTAATAAATTTAATTTTTTTTTAATTTTAATCTTTAAAACACATACTAAACTATAGGTTTTTTTTTTCTTTTATTTTATTTCTTTAGAGTGGTGATGAAGATTTAACACCAACAAAAATTGATGAAGAAAATGATACATTTGCCGATGATGATGATGATCATGATTCAAAATCATCGTCAAGACGATCAATGTCTGATATTGTAAGTATATTATTAAATTTATTTTTTTTTTTTATGTAAATAATAAAAAAATTAAATAATAATTTATATTCAGGCACAACAAATACCAATAACACAACAAACATCTGAAGATGATAATGAATTGGCATCATTACCAAAAATGTCAACATGTAAAGGTATACGTTATCATCATAAGGCATCAAAACCAATACCAATTGGTGCTCATCATACAGTTGCCGGTCATGAGGCACAAGAATTGGCAAAACGTTTGACAGAGGAATTGTCAACACAACAACAAATACAACAAAATCTTGGTAATAATACATGTATTGGTGGTATTGTGACAACATCAAGTGATGCGGTTGGTGTAGCCGTCGGTGCTGGATCATTGGATACAAATCAATCGGCGAGGGCAATTAGTTCAGACACTGAACCACGTGCACGATCATTTGAACAACGTGAACCGAAATCAAAAGGTATGATTTGTTTTTTAAATTATATTTTGTTTTGTGTTTCTTTTCTTTTTTATATTTTTTATTTTTTTTAATTTTTTTTTTTTTTAACACAATTGAACATACAAACACCGAAAGTGTTTGTGATTATTTTATTTATAAAATAATAATTTTTATTGCATTATTTAATTTAATTAATTGGTTTTGGATTTTCTTACCGAAAAACTGAAAAAAAAAAAAAAATCAAATTAATTTTAATTGACAAATGAGAGCCGCATTGTGTTTTAAAATGAGAATAAATATTAACAAACGTTTTTAAATTTATCGTAATATTTAATGACAATAATATGCAGTTTTAAAAATTAAAAAAAAGACAATTAATTTGCAATTTTTGCAAATTACTTCAATTAACTATTCAAATACTTGAAAAATAACGTTCTAGAGAAAGAATGAAATTAGAATTTCAAAATGCAACCCACTAAATTTATCAGTAGATTTTTTAGTGCAATTTCCCAATTTTCAAATTTTTGCCACATCACCGGAAGTATCGCTAAATATTAGAAGTTTTTAATTAGAAAAACAGAAACACTGAATTTATCAATAGATCATTTATTTCATTAATGCACTGTCACAAATTATTGTTTGAACGACACAACATTTTTGCAGTATTCATAAAAATATTGCAAAAAAAAAAAAAATCACTCAATTTATCGATACAACAACATTTTATTGTGCAATTTTATAAACTATCTGCAGTATCGTCAAAAAATTATTTCATTTTGACGCATTGATTTCGAATTGCCTTTAATGTTTTGCAGCAGCAATATATCACACTACGAGTCGTTATTTTTTATCGTTTTTCTTTTTTAAATTATTTTTTATTTCGTTACATTTTTTCTAACCTTTTTTTGTTTTCGAAATGTGTTAAATAATTACGTCACATAATTTGTTTTTAATTGTAATTTTATGTTAGCTGACTACAATTTATATCAAAGTCTTCAAGCAGTTAACGATCAAGGTAAAAATATTTTTTTTTTCTTAAAAAACTTTCAATTTGAAAAAAAAAAACCGTATTATTTGATCGTGTCATTTACTGTTTACCGTTTCGGTATGACCAAAAAAATTTATAACAAATTTAACTAATTTTCACTTCACAATTAGAGGACTGTGTTATTGAAATATTTAATAAAATATGATCACATTTTCATGAAATAATCCTTTCTATTTTTGACATAATCCATAAAAAATTGACATCGTTCATATTAATTTCATAATATGATTTTTGAGTATTGGTTTTGACTGAACGAATTAACGAATTTTATCATTGTGAACGATACTCACAATGCTACCTACCTACATATGTCAACGAAACCTTTATGTGAAGTTTTATGAAAACAACGATAAAAATATATAATTGAGCGAATAAATACAGATTTTTGTTTTATTATTTAGAAACAAGAATGTGTTCATTATCATTTATATAATTGTTTAATTACAATATTATTACTGTGTTCACTGCAGCATCTATTTGTAGGACAAAAATATTTTAAAACTTACTAAGCTATTTATTTATTTATTGGATAAACTGAATAGCTGTACTGAAAAGTCTGTAAGAATGATATTATTATTATAGCTGAACAGTTACGGATACTGATAATTACTTGGTATTTTGACAATTTATTATACTTATTGGAACTGTGCGTCGTTGCTAGTATTATATATTGTCGGTATATTTCGTTAAATATTTTTTTTATAACTTCTTTTGTCTGCATATATGACATTTGTGACATGAAGATTAGTTTAATGCAATTAAATTAAATATATTGACCACATTATTATGTTGCAATTTTTTTAAAAATATATTAGTTGGGCTATCATTGATATAACTTTTAATTTTCTGTGCAATATTATTAGTTTAAAACGTAAACAAGTTTTACAGTCAGTGATTAAAGCGAGATCTTAACGAATATAACTTCCTAGTCACAGAAATACTGAATATAATTTAAATATTTTATTTTTATTGCATTGCGGGCTTTTTTTTTTTAAAAAAAAAAAAACCTTTTATTATATTTTTTTAAATTATTTACTTTTAAGTTGTAAAGACACATTATGCAATTAGGCTTTTATTTATTAACGATTGACGAAGAAATGCAGAGCATAAAATGACTTTTTTTTATTGTTATTTGGAGTCATCTATAGGTTCGGTGTTTTTGTTTTAAAATTTTTAAAAAAATAATTAGCTATAGCTTGTAATATTTAATGCATGCGATTGATTCGCTCATCGATTGGTTAACGAAAATGGTAAATAAGTTTTTGAATGGAAAACTCTTCTTTCTTTTTTTTTTTTAAAAAACTATTTTGACCTATGATGACTCCCCTTAACAAGTGTACCCTGCACTGAATTATTTTTTAATTTTTTAATTGGCATATTTTTGATGATAAAAGATTTTTA
>JANSTX010058276.1:0-24003 GCA_027564355.1 Penthetria funebris
ACTATATATAATTATATATATATGTATGGGCTCATTATTCATCAGTATTTCACATACGCATAATTACTTATTATTCTTTGTGGTGGTTTTGTTCAGTTTTGTAAACCAAGCGTGGTTCTGCATCAGACTGTCGATGATAATATGTCAAGATGTCTAAATTATTATACAGTTCTACAGATACATTTAAATGATGCAAGCTAATTGGGTGTTTGATTGTATGATTTATAGATTCAGCAAATTTAGTTGGGCTTCTTCCGCAATATCTGATAGTTGGATCATCTGAATGTAAAATTTTTAGAGTCTGTTTTAATACGGTCAACTATTTCGATACCGTTAGCACGATATATTCGACGATTGCTGATTTGCCTGTATTACCGCCTTGGTTTGCGTTTGATGTGAGGATATCGCCGACTAACCGCAAATACAAATGTCAATAAAGGTCGAATGAACTGTTTGTAAAAAAGATTTACGAGTTTACTTATTTAAGTGTATTTATGAATCGTATGCCATTTGTATTATTAAGCCTATGACTATAACCATTAATATACACATTACAGTAAACTTTTTGATTTTCGTTTAAACAAAAAAGCATTTATGTACTTTTATAAATATTTCTTGTTCCAGTAGATACGAGTGTATTAAAATATCATCAGCATATTCAATCTTGTTTATTGGAATAAAAATTTGTATACCCGAATTAGTGTTGCGAATGGGCGAGGCCAAAGGCAAATCAATAATATATTGTGTGTACAGGATAGCAGCTGAGACTGAATCTAGCCGTTATTGTTAGCGATGGACATACATTTTCCAATACGAACTTTAAATGTCCTACTAATTAAAATATATTAGGTGGTCATCAAGTCGGTGAATGTATGCTAGCGTATAGATTAATATGGTTTCAAACGACTTCTAGCCGTTCAGAGCTGCCGCAATAGTCAATTCACGGTTATTAATTGGCCTTATGAACATATCGAACCTGCCAATCAGTGCGTGAGAAGTGGAATAACCTCTTCTGAAACCCATTTGTAAGGAGGAAATAGATCTTTACTATCGATGAACTCAGTTAATTTGATAGAAATAGGACGATAATTAGATATATTATACTTGTGTGGCTCTTGCCGGGTTTAAATTTTTGCAATGACTATTGCGGTTTTTCAGGATATTGGTATATATGTATTGCTAAACGGATAATTAAAAGGGAACCAGACAAATTTGCTTGACGATCTCTTGGTTACTCTATTTACTCGATTTTTTAATAATAAAACACAGTTCATCCGTTATTAGGAATGCCATCGAGTAGTGATAGTCTATGTATTCAGAAACGAAAAATTTACAACGCATTATAGCGTTGATGTTTGAATCAGTTGCATTGTAGTCAGAAGCGAAGTCGAACAGTCTATCAAGCTAGCACGACAGAAATCATTTGTTATCAATCGGTTTACCCGCGATGTAAATTGTCTATCTTGTTTACATTTTATTTGTGTAAGGTTTGATTTGAGACCAATACCGGGAAAAGGAAAGGAGTTTGAGGTAAATTGAGCTTCGAACATTCGAATTTTTTAATTAATCATATTTTAATCAAAAATTACATAAAACAATTGTAATAATTATCTTACCCAGATTCTGCGATCTAATATGAATGGACAATTTATCTCGACATTTATTATGTATTTAATATTAACGCTATTTATATAATATTGTGCTGATTTTCTAGTGTAAATAATTTACTTGTAATTAAAGACATTTATCTTTTTTTATCATGTTTTGTGTTATCAAATATTTGATAAAATAAAATTAATATTAAATTAATTGCAAAGTTTTGTTATATCTATCTAAATGTATAATTTAATAACCTCACCACATAACAAGTTGTTTAATATTCTGAATATTTTATTTTTATAAATTAGTTTTGGTGGTTTCAGTAAAATAAAAAATTAATGATATCCGTTGCAAATATTTATACATACATCTATTTTCTATATAATACCTTAAATGTATATAAATAAACTTGAATCAAAGTTAGGTAAATTAGTTATTAAACTATTTTATGTATAATAATATGTTTGCAGTATCAAAACTAGACTACGCAACCCATCTATACCGTCACCTGTGGTGTCTGTCACTGGAAATTCGATGATCACAATATATGTCAATCCGTTTTATGTGATCAGAGGTATGAAGATGGTGTTTATCGTAATATACATAACTGTTGGGAGATATTTTGATTCTATCTAAATTGCACACAAAATCTTAATTACAGTCTTTTCTATTATCGCCGTTTGCACCACCAATTTTTTTTTGTTTTGTACAGGTTCTGATTGTGATAAACGTATAATTAATATTTTGTTTTTGTTTTTAGATGGACGTTAATAAAATTGAAAAAAAAGTTTCATCAATTTCAAAATTTAGAGATGATTTGTTTCTAACACATTAAAGAATGCAATGAAAAACAAATGGTTGATTTTAATCAGAAATTAAAAGAAATCAAAGATAATATTCATATAAACTACTATATTTGAGTTTTTTTTTCTCCTCAAATTTGTGATTTTTGTGATTTCCAATAAAATTCTAGTTTTAAAATGCCATCATTTATATTAGATCGTATACCTTTACCAAATATCAAGGTTTATACAACAATTAGTATTTTATTAGTCAGTGGTTGTATTTATTATGCAATAAACTCAACAAATGATCCATTTTGGCGTAATAATACAATAAAAAATATAATTATAGATGATAACATAATATTAGATAAAGAAATAGTTGTGAGTGATACTAATGATATTGATAATAATTTAAGTAATGTTGAAAGTTATAATAATAAACAATCTGTAAATGATATTGCAGATGGGTTAGTGAATGATAGAATATTAGAAAAAGTGAAATTTGATTTATTAAAAAGTGATACAGAACAACAACCATTTGGAAATCAACATTATAATGTTAGTAGTACACGAACAATTGGTGGACATTTAAAGGATATAACCGCATTTATGTCACAGGAACCCGTTTGTATTTGGGTATGTTTTTTTTTTTATAATTTTCTAAATATTTTTGGCTAATCAGTTTATTATATGCTATACGTAACAGATAATTTGATTAATTTCATTATCATCATCCACGCGGTAGCATATATATGGCGTCAACGAACAACCGTGATTTTTTACGATATCTATTTCTTTTCACTGGAACCAGCCTCCTTAATGACGTTTCTTCATCACGTTTTTTTATGGACGACCGGGTCTTTCAATACCCTGCAGATTCTCATAGTTAAGTGCGTATTTTGTAATATCACCGAGCGGTCGCCTTTGCATTTATAAGTTCATTAATCTTTATAACTGTTATATACAGAACGTTTGTGGTACAATACAGGATCGTTTTCCATGAACTATATTTTTGCAGTTACATATTTATAATAAGTGAGTGTCAAATTGACGTGGAAAACCAAATTAGTCAGTGAAATTTGATATTTGAGTCCAGTAGACTACGAATGCCATATTTGTATAAAATACTAGTAATTTAAATTAAGTCGAAGAGTTCGAATGGAATAATGTTCATTTACATATTTATTTTACAATAATCCCGTAAACGAATTCAATATTAAAACAATTTGAATAATATTGAATTACTCAATATAATTATAAATACTAAATATACTAAATATCTAACATATTTAAATAATAATTGTAAAATAAATTCAATTCTTTCCTCATAAATTGTATAATATTAAATTCAAATTTACCCCTATTAAAATTTTAATATTTAAATTCAAATAAGATCAAACGTAATTCACAATTGAGTGGTTTGTAGCTATAATTCTTTTGCACACGTTACCACTAAATTCTTTTGTGAAGCGGTTTCCTCTTTTCGTTTATGTCATTAATGACAGTTCTTTAATTGAACTAAGTCGATAAATTGAAGACAATTTTTTTTTGTATAAAATAATATATTTAATTGTTTTACGATTTCATAATTATGAAATAAATGAATTTTAGAATATACACAAACGACCACAAGAAAATATGGATTTGAATTGGGTAAATAGGCAAAAAGGAACAAAATTTATGGCGTCATTTTTTGTGTATGTATTTTTCAGAATTATTAATTGGAAAATATATCAATTATTAAGTTAATAAATCAATTGAATAAAAAATCAATTAATTAATAAGACATTTATTCGGATTAATTATGAAAAGTAATTTGATAATATGAAAATATGGAAAAGAAATATTCTTAACATCCAAAAAACAAATGGCGTCATTTTTTGTTTATGAATTTCAGAATTATTAAATGAAAAATTTATCAATTATTAGGTTAAGAAATTAATTAAATGAGAAATCAATTTATTAAGTTATTTATTGTCCCGATTGATTAACAAAATTAAATTAATGATTTGAAAAATATATGGAAAAAAATTCTTAACACCCAAATTTTCCGCATTGCTTTTTTCACCAAATTCTATCCTGAAAAATAAAATAATTGATACATTTGTTGTAGTTTCTTATTCTATTTATTTTATCTTATATTTACGTACACTTATTAGCCTATCAAAAGAATTATTTGTTGTTATATTATCTCTTTATTTTATTATTAAAGTACATTGTACCTTTACATCAATTAGTGAGGTTATGTACATCACAAAACTTTATGCAATATATGTACATGGAATATTAAATTAAGGTGTTTCATGTTTCAGTTAATTTAAAAAGGGCATTGTATTATATATATTAATAGCTATGTTTATCGTGTTTAGAAAGGTGATACGATGTCACTTCTCGCAAATACTCAAGTTACCCTTTTTCAGCAATTTAACTATCAACCCCACTTACCACATGGCTGGAATATCAACAGACAACCACACTTCACTTATTATGGGATCTAATACTTATGCAAGTCCACTTTCAACATTTCTGGTGATATTTTATCGACGCCGGCCGTTTTATAGCGGATTTTATTTCACCGTGACTTGAAACAAAATCTCTGAATCATCTTGTTTATATCACCTACTCTTTATGTACCCATAACAGACTCCCAGCCCATGTTGTTCGAGCCAACCTTTGCATATAACAATATCCGATCTGTGAATCTCAACAAGGCAGTTTGAAAGTTAACAATAAACTTTTTCCTTATCATCAGACAATGTCTGCTCTGTAGGTGCGTAAATATGAACTATTGTTACAAATTTAACACTACTATTGAGTCTTGCTGTGATTATTCGATCTCATGTCGGCCTTCAGTCGACAAGACTGCGCTTTGCAGAGACACTTAACAATAAACCGACTCAACTACTGTGATCAACATGACGCGATTTTTCGGAAAAGAAAGGGTTTCGCCAAAGACTATATGCTTTCTCCGTTCCCCTTCCATATCGCTCAACCAATAAGAATATCAAGTTTGTACCTCTTCTATTCATGAGCCACCTGCTTCGGTTTTATTGACTTGAGCATTGTTCTCACGTTCTAGGTTCCAAATCGTGTCCATTTACGTAAGCCATAAGTCGTCATCGTATTCCCATCCGATCCGAAGCCATTTGTTGACGTTTCTCGTGTTAAGTATTTCAACATCACTGTCTAGTTTGGTGGAGTTGGATTCCTAACTGACCCCAATAATTTTAGCCGTGTCTGATTAAATATTAGTATCAAACTACGTTACCGGTGGCCACCACATGGAGGTATAACTGACACTTGTTCAGAAATACAATTCACGTCTGTGATTGATTCTAACACAGACATCCATCACCTGATTAATTTAGCAGTACATAATTTCTTTTTTGAGATGCAACAAATTGAGATGAGCGCGCATTCTAGTATGTATAAGATATTTGTTAATCAATTTTATTTTGAATTAATATCTAAATAAAAATTTAATTAACTATTAAAAAATAATCAATCGTGTATAATGGGACATAATTACCGAATGAATATTACATAATTTGTATGCTAGGCTATACATATACACACAACTAGAACTATTTCCTCATTAATTTACTTGTATAAGTATTTATGTAAATTTGTTTCTATGGCATTAATCAATTTCTTTTTTATGAGATATTTTTTTCCGTTTATTGATGGAATTGAATTTTTATTAAAATTATTGAAAACTTGTGTGTAAACTTGTAAAGTATGATTTATTAATGAATTGAATAATTTTCTACAACATATAAGTAATATATATATATATATATGCAGCTATTATAGTAATATAGTCTGTAGGTCAAGTACACATAATAGATACACTTATAATATGGTTAATTTCGACAAAATGAATGTAGAAATTATGTTTTATAAAAAAATATGCAAATACAATCATTCAATGGACAATATTTTGCTAGACTATGTTTGTGATCATTTGGAATTAAAAATAGTCAACATATCGTTCGTTCGAGACGTTTGACTGATTCCTCAATTATTTATAAGCCTTCACGGGTTGTAATGATGGTTGCAAACTGTACCAGATATTGAACATAATAACCTTTCTTGTATATACTCAAATTGACCCTATTTAACATTTAGATTATAAAACTTTCCTTTCAGCATATAACTTGGATAACCATATTTGACTAATAATAAGGGATTAAGCAATAAAATTTTGTTAATTTATTAAGCCACATTTATTATTTTAATTATTCTTACAATATTTTTAATAAAAGACTGTGTTGGTATAAATGCTTTGAAAATTATTATACCTTTATAATTATTCTGAAACTGCTGATGAATATCAGTTTACATTAGCAAACCAAACTCCTTATTTAAATGGATTTTTTTTTTTTTAATTTGCAAAACACTTTTCAATCCAATTTATGTTATGTGCAATCACAACATCTTGTTCCCATATTTTTTTTATTCAATTGACTATTTAAGGTGTCTTCAAATTTCTTATTGGAATCTTATTATTGATTCTATGTTTAATTTGTTGTTGAGTTGTCGACGAACACGACATTAACACCATATTTTTAGCCTCGAAGACACCCCACTACTGACATATACCATGATCGAGTTACCGATGACACTGCGTCGAGGTAAATATTGGTTGAGTATGATAGTCGGCCACTCCATTCGTAACCCTGTGTCATGTGGTATCTCCCTATTTATTCAAGGTACGAGATATCACCTATTTAGCGATGACCTTTAATGAATATTTATAAATAATGTTGCGTTAAACAACTGTTATGGCTTACAATAATTGGCAGAGCCAATTATACGTTTCTCTTGTTTTTTCTTGTTTATGCAGCAATACTTTTATTTTAATTATTTATTTTATTTTTTTCCTAAAATATTTTATATTATGAAGTTCAAATTAACAACAAGATTAATTTAAAATAATTAAATATATAATATTTAATAATTTAATGTTTAGAGCGTGCTCGTAAACGAATGTTACATTTTCAAGTTCAAAAAATTGCATATTATTATAACCTTAATAAATAGAGTCATTTGACCTTCAATAATTTTATTCTTTGTAGTATTTATGTTTTTGATACCGTATAGTAGTTGCAATATTTTGGTGATGAGTTTGCTTAACCTATATTAACATCCTCTTGCGGTACCACCGGAAAACGACGTTCACAGTATATGTCAGTTTTATGGCGTATGCTCGTGACAAAAAATCTAGGTATTGCTTGTGTACTTGGCGTATAAAAATCTCACCAACATATTAGATTTACACATCATTCTATTCAATTATCCAATTGTTTGACCGATCAACTACATGTCTCATTCTATATAATATATGAGAAGCTAGTACAGTTTTTGCGTTGACCTTTGATACCACATATGTGTATAGGCAACGGTAAATTAATATAGTAATGCGCTCTTGGGGTATAATGGTTTAATTGCAATATTATGCTTGACGATTTTCGCTTACAAAATAGCGGCAGTATGGGTGTGGTTCCAATAAAAGGATAATGCATCTCGTGTGAGGGTATTAGGCGTCACTAAGGTGTAATTTATTAATTTACAATGTGAATCGTCAAGAACTACAAATTTTGGTATATGGAAAATATTTGAGTAAGTGGTTTTTTACTCACTTTGATGTATCGAGTTCGATTCCCAAAGTGTGTGTACTGCTAATTTTATGATATTATGTAATGCAATTCAATCAAATATATGTAATTGAATTATACTCGGTTGTTGTCAACTTTGTACATTGTGATCAAATTAATGGTCATGATGCAAACGTAAGTTTGACGCCGTTCACTAGGAATAAAGTATACATTCTTTACAATTTTTCTTCTCCAATAATGTGCTGTTAATAAAATAGTATCATCTGTTAATATACTCTTTTCTAAGATTTAAAATGCGACATCTTTTATATTTTTCATAACATTTTTGCAGATTTATGGGATTGTCATGATAACGGTCACAAGTCACATGTCAAGATAACGGTTACGTCATTGCTTGTAGTATCCTCAAGCATTGGAATGGTCATCGGTTTGTTTGTTGTTCTTCAAGAATTTCCATAGAAAATAATTAAGGACCGCACGTGCTGTGAGTCATGTCGAATCACATGTGCTGTAGCTCCAAATCATTCAATTCAGGCACAAGAAAATTTCCCAACATGTGATAACAATCACCAGTAACTGTTACAGAATTACCTCTAACATCCTCAAAGTAATATGACCCAATGATGCCGTCATCCCAAATGACGCTCCATGAAGTCACTCTACGAGTGTGCAATGGTCGTTTGTGTATCAATTTACGATTTCAAGTAGTCATCTCTATAAGTTTCTAAAAACTGTGCACTCCAATAACCCTGTCGTCACTTAATTTTCGTCGCGTTTTCAAAATAAATAAATAGAATGTTTTAATGAATTCCACACGTTGCTGCATCCTACATCCTAATACCGACGTAAATTTTCAATACCGGTATTTTGGTATTAATAAAAATCAATACCGGTATAATATCAGTATACCTGTATAATATCGGTATTGACTATTTATAGTAGTAATACAAACTATATCATTATGAAAGAATATAATGATATTTACCCAATCAGTTTTCGATAAGTTCAATACAACTTTCTGCAGGTAAACTTCCATACACGCATACTGAACGCAAATTCCAATTATTTTTTTTATATGCGTAAGTTTAAATTCAAATAGCGTATGTTTCTTACATATGACCATTTGTCAAATGTTAAGCTGAATTTGCAATCATTTTTAATTTCTGTCAATTTAGATAATATTTTGTTTTGAATTCTTTCTGCGAATTTTAACACTTATATTTCTAATTGTATTTGCTGATTTTGGAATTTGCAAACTACGAGCAATTAATGGTTTGCTTATTACGATTAACGTGATGAACACCCTAAATAAAAATCCATCCAGCGCAAACAGTCGGCAAAATCAACAGATTTTTTAAAATAACTTTTAAATGTAGTATTTTTAAGTTTTGACTGCTGAATTCCAATAGCAGCAAAATTAGATGCGATAGTGCCTCACAGTCAAAAGTTTTGTTTTTTAAATCAGTGTAATTGATTGACACAGTTAATCACATTTATATAATTTCGAAAGTAAATTAACTTATTATTATTTTAAATGATAGCGTTTTGAAATTGACCAAATGTAATGCCCTTAATGATATTTCGGTCAAGATGAGAAATTGAAGCGAAGCTGCTGTTAAAATACAGCAGATTATTTTTCATCCTGTACATAATAGTAAATTAAATGGGTTTTAATAAGTGTGGGATGTGTGCGTCAATTTTATTAAAACTTAGCGCTATATTGACAAATTTGATTCATTTAGTAAAAAATTTTATTCTGAAAACTTGTTAACTATGTTTCCTTATGTAATTACACATGGTTGAGGTGAGTGGGCGATTATCATCGATATTAATCAATCCATCCTTACAAATTTTCACGACATTGGAAAACAAAAATGTATATATTGTTTTTAATGAAATCTTGTATAATTAATAGAATTTCGCTTAATCATAATCTAATCAATCATTAATTGATTGTGTGTATTATTTATTTGCTTACTATCACTTACTGTATTAAGTATTTCTCACAAGGAAACAAAAAAAAACAAAGAAATGTTTCTAATCATTCGATTATTATTAATATGTGTGACATATGACGTTTTATGTGGATACTTTTTACTTATCGATTGATTACATAGCTTGCGTATATTTATTTATTACTTATTTATTTTTAGGCCCTGGGCACGAAGTTCTAAGGAACTATTGAATTTGATTCCGTTCATATAACGCCTTAATGGAATAATCGCACAAAAAATATCAAATATAACATTTAGAATTAAAAGAAAATGTAATTTTAGACGTGTTCATCCGTCCGTCTGTCTATCTGTCCGTAAGCTCGTCTGTCCGTCTGTTGGTCTGTCGATCTGTCCGTCTGTACTCAGATTCATCTCGCCGTCCGCAATATCAGTTTGTCCGTTTGTCCATTTGTCCGTTCTTTCTCACGATAATTAACAACAGCAAATGAGTATTTTATTTTACAAACTTATTCGAAATTTATTTTTCTCGTAGAGTTTCTTTATTGGGACTTTATTAAATAGTAAATCTTTTAGCTGCAACGCCGCCGTTTATATGTTTGTATAGTGGAGTAATCTGTATTGAGAATATTCTCAATATATTCCACAAATTTATATACTAATCTTGATCATTTGTAGGATTTTTTTTCCTTTGGTTTGTTCTTCTGGATTGTTATTTATTATTTTCGCTATTACATGCTTGTAAGCGTTATATATAATATAAACTGTGATATAACTTCTCTCGTCTTATTAGTCCTTATATTCAAAATTAAGTTATATAATATATACATATATTACATGTGTTCGAACTAACATAATTAAAACCATTTGTGAATTTACTCCTTGTGGTATATGTTAGTTTCCATGTAAACTTTTTAGTTCTTATTGATTAACATAAATTATATGATAGTAAAATCCAGATATTTAAGCATAAAAAAATTTCTAGGTACTATTTAATGAATATTTATATATAATGTGATACGTTAAATAATTTCCAGGACCTACAATAATTGGCACAGTCAATTATACGTTTCTCTTGTTAAATTCGTGTTTGATTTGATAACACTATTCAAATATTTATTTGTTATCATTTGAATTGTACGAGTATATCTCAAAATAGAAATAATTTTCATTACAACACTTGGACTTTCAGTGATTTAGTTACGTTTTTGGTAATAGTTTTTAGTGTAAATTATACGATTAATATAAATTAAAAGAATTACAATAGTGCATATTATAGATAACTAATAAAAATAACAATTCCAAGAATGGACGATATTCCTCCATGGTATATTGATTTATTTCAAGAATTAAAGGTAGCAGTAATGTAATATCTTTTTATTTTTTTATTTTATTATTATGAATTATTTCATTTATTTTTGCTTTTAAAAATGAAGGTCATCACCATCATCATTATCCCAACGTCACCAACGTCATTATCATGCCAGAACATGACAGGGGGAGGGGTGTATATATAATACAATTAATTATTCTTTTATGACTTGTTTAATAATAACAAACATAAAACTCCGGCCTCCGGGCTTCCATATACACTCACGTCTCGTACACACTGTTCTCTTCTTCTTTGTTTAATATTTTCAAAATTAAGTAAATTAAAAGTAAGGTAATTTTACCATCAACTTACTCACTTATTTTATAAATTGCAAATATTAAAATAAATGCAATTTTAATGTATCATAAAATTAGTAGGGCAATGAACTATACTCTAAATAGGGTTAAATGTTTAATATAACATTAAATAAGGTTGAACAACCGCTTGTGATATTTTTTTTAATAAATAATTTATTTGAACGATAATTAATTTATTAGTTGTACATACTTGTTTTAATGTTTTATTCCGATAATATACTTAAAATTATGATAATAATTTATTTAAAATATTGATTTATATACAATAAATACAATATGTGAGACATACATCGACTATAACTGTGGCTACTTATAAAACAAGAAAATGGTAGCAATTAATATTACGACTATTTATGATCAAGCTTTATTAATTAAATTATGTTCCACAAAGATTCCAATTAAAAAGCGATTAAAAACTTCAATGAATTTAAAATCGAACATCGCAGCTTGCTTACCAAATAAAATTTAAACTAAGCATTGTAATTTAAACTAAGCATTGCAATTATTTTGGTTTCCAGTTCAATTTGGTTCTCACTTATATAAAACTATGTTATCTGGAGACAACATAGTCCATGGAAGAGGATTCTTTATTGTACCAGAAAGATATTGTATAATAGTTATAAAGATTAATGGGTTTAATGCAGAACCCAACACATTTTAAGTTATACAGTTCTACAATACAAGTTCAGGAAATCTTAAGTCATGATTGTATTAACAAAAGCAGTGATCAAGAGAAAATTATTTTATTCTAATCTAATACTTTCCATTCCTTGCATAGTGTAAAAAAATTAACATGGAAGCGATTACATATTGCTTCCATGAACATTTCAGTTCGCTGAGCAAGAAGAAAATATTTTATTAAACAAACGTTGTAAAATATTAGAGGAGGAGAACAAAAGTCGGAAAAGTCTTGTGGGGATACCTTCCATTCCAAAAATAGTTTCACGAAAAAAAGGCGGTAAAGATTGTCCAAAAGTTGGGGGGTTAGATTGTACATCCTCCCCAACACTATGAACATGGAAGCGATTAAATATCGCAATGTTTCTTATTACGGCTATAATTTTGTTTTCATTAAAAATAGAATATGCAGTGCTTATAAAAGTTCTAAGTGACTACTCTTGCGTGGAAGTATTAATAAACTCCAATTATATGAAAGTTCAGTTTTGATACTACAAATTATACATTGCATTTGCAGTATTATCAGAACCGGTTTCCTTTCCGTATATTTTAGATTTCATAATGCCGATTTGATTTCGCACAGACTTACAGCAGAATCTTGAAATATTCGTGTATTCATTCAACTCAACTTTGTGGAATCGGAACCATGGGCCTTTTCCACAGTTTCTTAAATTACTCTATTCACCTGTCTATTTGCTGCGTCACTTTCCGGTGAATGTTTTCACCTGCTATTTTCTCGTCAGACGATAGGTTTGCCTCATGTTATTTGAATTTGCATGGTATTGTATAATGGAACTTTGTATTTTAGATTTCTCCTTCTCATTATTAAATTGCATGTATCATCACTGATGCATTCCTTCCTATTATAATTGATGAAACGGAGAATATATTAACCAGTTTGCCGCAATACATTAGAAAAAGTGTTTTAATCTTGCAGAAAATTATCTTGTAATTAACGAGCCGCCAAATTTTCTGCAAATTACTGTCTTATTTCATCGTCTTACAAAGTCTTACAAAATACGAATCTGTTCAAAAACATTCATCCAACACTTTCTGCTATATTTGGTATGTGGTCTCTTGGATTACTTGTTTGACCGTCATGGGATAGCCAAGTTTTTTTTTGTGTATTACCGTGAATATAATACCATCAATAACAAGATTATGATTACTGCATATTTCCACAAAAAGTTCTCCATTATTTTTCATATCAGCTATTTCCATAATAGACTACCAGCCCATGTTAGAATCCCATTAAGATTCGGAATAATTGTCTTGAAAATGCATCTTTGTCATCCATTCATGCCTGTACTGTGGGAGCGTAAAGTTGAACATTTGTTACATATTTTACCCTATCATTGAACGTTGATATGATTATATGTGTTTTCAGTCGAGAATTCTTTATTTTGCCTTGTTAATATGAGCATTAAACCCACTTCACTACGCTTTTATTTGAAAAGTTTCGGTAGTGCTAGTTATGGGCTCACAACTACCATGGTTGATTTAAATAGTTCCTAAATGGGTGCTTAACCGCGCCCTATCATTAAATAATTTACTAAGTGATGATGGCAATATATGTCTGTTCCCTCGTGGATGTACAGTAAGCACTAGATCAGGGATTCTATTCATCTGAATGGTTGATTATAGACCCGACCATTTAATGTTACATGCGTAGTAGAAAGGACAGAGTAACGATATA
This sequence comes from Penthetria funebris, assembly GCA_027564355.1. Lineage (NCBI taxonomy): Eukaryota > Metazoa > Arthropoda > Insecta > Diptera > Pleciidae > Penthetria > Penthetria funebris. The sequence continues at coordinate 14,018 of JANSTX010058276.1, forward strand.
GAGCCTCCCTATACATCCATGTTTACAGGTTAAGATGAATTTCCTAATTGTCCTCGGAACTCTACCCAATGCGAGACATCTTACATATGTATTATCCTTTTTATTATAATTATACGACAAAAAGTGTTAAATAGTTTTTCTGTTTTCATTATATAAGTAAACCTATTAATCGTATACTATCTGGTTAGTGTGAAGAAAAAGCAAATAACAAAGTAAAATATTGAATTGCACTGACACTCTGAGCATCTCATTTAGATAAAATGGTCCAACAAAATCAATGTAGGTTCTATAAAATGGTAATTTCTAAGAGACATACTACCGGTGTGTCTTTGGGAGGGTACTATATATATATATATATTTAAATATAATTATAATAAAATAATTTAAATAATCAAATATTAAAAGTACGGTAGGAGAGTATAAAATGGGCTTTCACAAAATTTTTATACGAATACACCAAAAATTTTGGAATCATTAAGGGTATCACATAAATGTTCGTTGCGTTTAAGGCGGTCTGAGTGAGGATAAATCAAAACAATTGAATTAAAGTACTGACCACGCGTAATTGCTTGCAATAACTCCATTATTGTGGCCAACGGGAACGTGGTAAAGAACCGTCATTAAGGAGTCCAGCAGTCGATAGTGTGAAGTGAAGGTACTGACCACGGATCGTGCATAATGGCGGTTGTACGTTTGCGCTCCATGCTCCCGTTTGAAGTAAAGGTTGAGATGATGATGAAATGTTCGTAAACAATATCAATTGTTAATTGTTATTTGAAAGTAAACAGTCAAATATTGCATTATTCATTTATTATATTATCTATCTGACTCATTATGGAAAAAATACTAATAATAATAATAGAAGTAACAACACAGTTTTTATTTAATTAAACTTAATTTTACATAATTCATGTAGTGACTAATGTATTTGAATACACTAATTTCAATTTTATGTTTATCTTGTTTCAATGCAAATAATTTATGTACAAATTTGTTTTTTGATATTACGTTTATTTATCTCTTTGGGACAATCGAATACAACTGTTATAGTCAGCCTATGCAATATAAAATTTAATTATTTACTTAATTTTGAAAATAATTAGTAACAAAATAATATTTATTTGTTTATGTTTTGTGCCATTTATTATCTTTGCTTGTTAATTAATACTATTTTTATAAACGTACCGAGAGTATCATATATTACAGTTGAATTTGCATGTTTTTATACAAGTAGAAGTAGTTTATTGATGGATAATCTAAACGTGGGTGCTTATGATATCCTTGGTATCAACATCTAATTTGAAATTGCTCAATAATTAATTTGGTTGTATTTTTCTTCTTTTTATTATGTATATATACTAGTATGTGTATATCTATTTTATGTCAATGTTAAGTGATGATCTAATTATTATCTATAATAATATTGTCGAAGTATTATAAATATAAACATTAGAAATAAACAGAAATCTCTAAATCAATCTCAGAATGCTTTAAAGCTTTGAATATATGATTAACGTAGATCAAATATTATGTTTATTTGATATTTAGCATCTCTTGTCTATATGGTAATTACGTTTATAGAAATTGCGCTTCGAATATAATCTCACTACTGACTAATTTAAAAGTCACAAGATTTGCTACTAAACTCTTCTAATATGGTGTACTGGTGTTGACGAAGGTTACCCAATAAGAATCGTATTTCCCTGTTTAATTTTAAGCATCAATTGATTCGAATTGAATTGCAGACTCACATCTCTTGTGAGGTGTCTACATATTAATGTATATTATCGTATTATATAACTGGTGAGTCTTTCATATGTGAGCTCATGATGACTAAATACATTACGATTATTAATTAATTTTATTTATTAAAAAACAATCTTCTTCAAATAAGATGTATGTTTATTTAATATCTTTTTTTTTTCTTTTCAGACCTTAATAAATATGGCGTACTGTTGTCTAATATTACTAGGCAAATCAATACAGAAAATTGTTTTTGGTGAACTAAGGATTTCAGAACAACAGGTATTTATTAAGTTGTCTATTATTTAGAAGATTCTTTATTTTATTTATTAATGATTCCATTGATTTTCGTATACCATATTTAAACATAAAAAATACAATATTAAAACAGGTCTATCGGTATCATGAGTAAAAATTTGCATAATATATATAATTTCGATAGGTTGTCGTATCAACATCTTGTGCACTTAACGATCTATAAACTGAAAATTGGACTTTACCTTCCCTAAGCTTTTATTTACTAAATTTATTCGTAAATTTAATTCAATATTGTTATACAACTATCTGCACACAAATACTATCTGCACCACGGCAACTATTACCAATATTCAACAAATATGAAATATCAAAAATAACGAATAACAATCTGGAAAAAACCCTATAAATGCTCGAGAATAGTATAAATATTTGTCGAAACAACTTTTGGGAAAATGCCAGAATGTTCTCGATACAGATTACTCCACTATATAAGTGTCGGTATTGCAGTTAACAGATTATTATTAATTAAAGCTGCAATAAAGTATCTACAATGCGAGAAAATAAGATTCAAATAAGATTCAAATAAATTAAAATAATAATTTGTTATTATAATTTGTAATATTTGTTACGTTGAATAAATTAAGTTTTCAAGTGATTGAAGTTTATATGGCAAGTGATATTTTAATTATATTACGTGATAAAACGTAGCTCTTTCGTAAAGCGCTCGGCCAAGACTATTTATAAGGAAGAGGCATTAAATAAATAGAACAACTACCAAAGCAGTTTTTATAACAATATTGTCTATTGTTAATACGTCATTTGATCATCGTTCAGAAATCAATTCAAAACCACTATTGCATAAAACCAAGTTATCATATTATACAAAGTTTACATTTGAAAATATGCCAAAAGGGATATGCTCATTGACCGCATTTTTTTTGTAACTAACATTTAAATTTCATTTGTGTCTTTATTTGCTTTTCCTAAAATATATTTCGAATGTTTCCAATATTTTAATTATTTTCTAATTGTTCATCTTTAACACTTAAGTCGTATTTGGTCAAATCAATATATTCCTTCAAGTTGGTTATTGGTTCATTGTATATAGTGTTTCACCACAGCTGCTTAGATGCTACTAAGAGGAATTATATTACACCACAATTATATCTTAAACAAATATTATCTGCACCACGGCATCTGTTACCAATATTCAACAAACATGAAATATCGAAAATAAGGAATAACAATCTAGGAATAACCCTGCAAATGCTCGAGAATATTATAGATACGGAAACAACTATTGAGAAAATACCAGAATGTTCTCATTACAGATTACTCCACTATATATAAGCGGCGGCATTGCAACAGATCATTATTAAGTACATTTTCAATAAAGAATCTACACTACGAGAAAATAGTATTCAAATCATATTTCAAAGTAAAATAATAATTTGTTATAATTTGTGATATTCTTTATATTGAATAATTAAGTTAACCGCTCGGCTAAAGTTGTATATAAGAAAAAGACATTAAATAAGTAGAACAACTATCTTAGCAGTTTTTATAACAATAGTATAGTTCATAATTTATAATTGGTATAGAATATTCCAAGAGGAATACTAAGCGATTATTTGATCAGTATTCAACTCTTTTGATTCCATCGCCGATCAAATAAACTTCCTGTAATTTTAACGAATATTAATCTAACTAATAATGAGTCTAACGAGTCTAGTAAATATTTGTTTAAATTTATTGTATGTGTTATAATATTTACTTGAATCTTTTTTAATTTTTCTATATTTTTTTTTATTTACAGCACCTTAAGGATAAATTTTGGAATTTTATATTTTATAAATTTATTTTCGTATTTGGTGTTGTTAATGTTCAATTCCTTCATGAGGTAAGTGTTAATATATTATACGTGAATTAAGTATTTCTTTTGCATATTAATAAATTATTGTTCCTTTTATTAAAGGGCAAATATTTAGTGAATAAGTGAAGAGAATTTTTTAAATTATACTAGTAAATATTGTCACTATATCATCTAATGATACTAAACTAATATTTTTTTATTGCAGGTTGTACTATGGGTTTCGTGGTTTTCAATTTTAGGATTCTTACATCTGTTATCACAGTTGTGTAAAGATCGATTTGAATACGTAAGTTTTTGTAATATTTTTGTGTTTTTTTAAAATTGGTTTTATATTACTATATATGGTTGTGACGGCAATCGTACATTGGTATAAATTGTTTTTTTTTAATTCTGTCTGATTCATAAAAACGTACATAATTTTCAGATAACGATACTGTCAGTTATTATTTCTATTAACATTTACCACTGCGTATATCGTTTATATACTAATAAATTTAATATTAGTTGATGAAACTATTTTGGAATAATGTATTTATTATATGATGATGACTGATCATCTAAGTAACTAAATTCATCTTTACTTTTCACGTGATATCACCGGGATTATACTTTACATCTGGCCCCCATGTCGTGTTAATAGATGCAGCTAAACTATCGCAACCAATCTCATTTTCAATTGACTGCTTCATTTTTATTTTTATCTGGTGACACATAGTCAGATTAATTCCAATTAAAATTTCATAAGGATTTTTATTATCGCGGTGATTTTATAGATAATACATAGTCAGTTTGACCTTTTCGAAGAAATATTTAATTTTTTATTCTCCATATTATTGAACACACTTATTTTATTACTTTTCAATTTATTAATTAAATTTAATTATAGAATGTAGGTTAAATCTTTGAATAGTCAATCGCTTATAGTAGCATTTCAATTGTCTGCATTAAAAGGTTATTTCTTACATAATCTAAAAATTAATATTGATTTAAATTTACTGATATATTATTAATCATATTCGTTAATATAAATTAATGTCAATACGGCCCCATACATATAATATTTTCTTATACGAGTTTAAATACCTTTGCATTCTACTATTGGTGTTATAAATGCAATAGAAACTATCGATCAAGATCTTTATTACATATTTGTGTTCATTAATATACACATTTATTATATTTTCACTTCCACTGATGTATGACATTGTTAATACATTATTCAATTGTCGTAACAGTTAAATATCATGCTGAAGGCTATAGTTTACGAATACATGTCTTAAAATAGGCCTAAAGAGTGCCTGTCAATGCACTTTTTTATTATGATTACAAGTCAAATTTCTAGAAGGTAATATGCGCTGACAGTGTATGTAATTTGCAAAGTTGATTGCAAGTTGCGGATAGTGAAACAGCCTCCATATGTGAATATGGCGATTACTCGAAAGGGTGCTCGGGCAATCATGTTCATCCACCGCAAATGCAACAGACCGACTAGATTTTATGAAACGGTTAATCATATAGTAAAACACCCAATGCACAAATTTCATATGAACGAAGCTGAATTACTATATAATAATTTCGGTCTTCAAACTATATTCCACCAACGCTCCTACGCTGATACTAGTTTGATTTTCAACATTAAACAAAATCCAAATTGCATTTCAGCTATATATCATATTACTTCCGTAACTAATGTTGTGGTTGTTTACAACGGGTCCACGTGTACCAGATCACCACTATAATACCGACACCTGTAACCAATCTCTTCTAGGAGGCCGACGTGAGCCAATACCACAACTTTCTCTTTTCCTCTTTTTTTTACTTTCATTCCGTTTCCCTTATAATTATCTATTTTCAATCTATCTTTTTGTTGTACTAATCTCAATCAAATCGCATGTACTAAAGGATTTTTGAATTTGATTTAATATGTGAAATGTTCCACATCGTCGAAAAAATACCCATATCTAGAGTTTTTTTAAATATGAATGTTAGCGTAGAGGATAGGACCTGTGCACATCGTTTCATCGCTAAAGGTGGTACCAAATCGGAACCCACACCCTTACTAACATCTAAAGATTTCGTTGCGTTAATAATATCTATTGATGAAAGTCGTATATGACCGACATTTGAATTTCCGATGTGTGTATGACTGATTATATGAAACTATTTAATGGCCTATAATAAATCAAATACATGCAATTTGATAATTATAGTACAAACTATGGTGATGGATGCTGGTATAATATTACTAAAATCTGCTTTCACTTTCCATTCACCATTAATGTTTACCTGGTCTTTCATTTGAAATTGTAGGTTAATACACTGTATTCCAACATTGCATATTATTACAATAAATACGTACATATTTCGCCTGAATATCTTAAATGTAAATAACTTACCTATATAAATGTACTGAATTATATATAAACAAAATCAGAAAAAGCCATTCAATTAAGATATTCTGCAAAATGACATCTAGCATGACTTGGACAATTTTATGTAGGAATTTAGAATGACGGAGGGTACATTTATAGGTATGCATTTTATTACTTCTCGACTAGTCTTGATTACATTAAGGTGACTGTCAATTAATTACCGAATATATACAATTCAATATGTATTGACATGTCGTGTCTGTCATCTAGGCGTATTGTTGTATTCGACTTAATTGTAGATTGGTAAAATAATGGACAATAATTTATTTGGTATGTTGAGCTCAATTTGCACATAGCCTATAATTGTTGGTAATATAATTTGCAATTGAATATTGATATGAACATGAACTGATGACTAAATGCTGAAAACCATGTTATAAAATTAGCAATATGTGACTGTGCTCTATACGAAGACTATAAGTAATAGTATTATGTATATGATAGTTATCATACCTGTAGACAACAGCATTAAGTAGCCAACAAATAATTATATTATATATATTTCTGTTTCTAATAATCATATAATAATATAATGGATAAATAAAATACATAAATATTCGGTTAAATTACGTGTTATTATAAAATAGCATGAAGGTTTTTCATTTGTGTATAATATAAAGCACTAAATCTTTTAGGCAAATTAATGATGTAATGTACTTATTGTTGTTTATGCAATGTTTTTTTTTAAAAAAAACTTTTAAGAAATCCAATATGATTTATTTGAATGTTTTCATTTTTATGGGATCGAATTAGTTCTTATATGGTATCCATATGGACACATTGCAGTATCACATAATATGGATAATATCGCAGATTATATTCACGTGCGCAATATAATTAACCCAGGCACAATGCAAACATACTCCATGATGTCTACCTAATCGTAACGCTACTACTACAGAAAACTTTCTAAATTCCATTCAAACTGAATGTTTGGCTGCAACTTTGTCACTCTTGCCTATACGACGAGAATGTTCCTCACTGAATATAGAAATGAGAGTCCCGATGGTCGACATGCACTCGACCTCAGTTTTATTATTGATCTTGTATGCTGACATAAATGTATAGTGTAAGGATGATGCAATTGAACATGAACTCCTTTGTAAATAACAAAAAACATTACGAACTGACCGAATTAATGAAATCTTTTTGTCCCGACATCTTACTACTTTCCGAAACCATAACTAAATACTAGACACAAAATAAACTTTGAACATTAAAAAAAGTTTCAGAACCGACATTTCTAATAATCCCAGTTGTCGAGGTGGTGGCATCGCAATCCTTGTCACAGGCTCTATTTGGCGCAAAATAAAGATAGACCTTCATATGAAAATGTTGTTCTTAGAATGCACTGCCATCTTGTCATTGCTCGATAATAACAGTAGATTACAATTGGTTTCAGCATATTTTCCAGAAACAAGTAAGGTCACCAATTTAACATCGTTAACATAAATGTAATTGTAGAAACCGCTGTACTAGGTGGTGACTTTGTAATATACAGTACGGCACTATTGGTGTTTATATATTATTTGTCATTGGCTCCAAAGTTATAGGTACCAGTAAAAGAAATTATGTATGCAATTTTAATGTATACTTACAAACATATTAAAAATAATTAAAATATTAGCAGTACAATTTTTAATCGTATTGTCATCATCATCTCTGTTAAGAACCTTCTACTTCATTGACATTACTTAAAGTACAGATATCTCAGTCGAGTCTCTGAAGTACAGATATCTCAGTCGAGTCTCGACTAGTTCTCCTTTCTGCCTTCTCTTTTATCCCTCATTTTATTTCCTGTTTTCTGAGTCACTTAACACTGGTTTTAGTACTACTTTCTTTCCAATTTTAGCCCCAATTATTCTCCAACTTTGTAAACACATGTCACCTGCAAGAGCTATGGGTTCGATGCGCTGTAAACACGTAAAATTGTTATTGTTCACAAATGTGTTCTTGGTTTTAAACATTTTTCATGTAATAATGAATTTTTGAATTGAATTGAAAAGAATATCGACTTTTATTTTACGCTGTAGCATATTACGTCAACGATCTGTGGCCAGTACCTTCACTTCACTCCAACCCCTTCACTTCACTCCAACCCCTTCCACTGATATTAGCTTTCTTAATGACTGTTCTTCGGCACGTTAACTTTAGACGACCGGGTTTTCTAATACTCTATCGGATTTCATTAAAGTGTGTATTATGCAATATATCATATATTAGTGTATGGACGATCTACGATCAATACTATCGAATGCCTCCTTGAAGTCCAATTTTTTGCCATTCAATCGACTGCTCAGCAATAATCAGTCATGTATTGATATGGTATGTGCAAGACCTACCAGACCTGAAACGTTTCTATACTCTTCGAATACCCGGATGCAAAACTGAACTGCTTCTGTCGTGCAAGATAATAGCTATGTTTATCGTGTTCAGCAAGGTGTTACCACGCCAGTTCTCGCAAAGACTTAAGTTACTCTTTTACGGCAATTTAATTTTCAGTCCCTCTTTTCATAAGGTTGGAATATCATCATGCGACCATACTTCACTATTAATGGGATCCAATATTAATGCAACTCCATCCAATTCCACTTTCAACATTTCTAGTGATATGTTATGGTATTTTAATGCGGACTTGGAACAAAACTTCAGCATCGCCTTGTAGTCGGTATTCGTTGAACCGGCATCTGCGCAACCTCAACTTCGGGCCTATATTCAGTAATTAACCGAAAGTTCTCAGTCTTTTTTTCTATTTGCTTCATTTTATATCTAATAAAACCCAGAACATTCTCACCGACTTGTCTCAATGCGTCCGCGACTATGGCTCATTAGCATTAAAGGGTAACCATTCCCTAAAAAAATCGTATGAATCCATTCTGAAGAAAACTAGCAAACTCCGTAACAAAAATTTAATTCTATGTTACAAGCAATAAAATCGTCCTTTAATATCATATAACTTTGTCGCTACTAAGATTTGTCGTTTCTATTAATCACAGAATATGAATATGAACCTTTACCATATCGTTCAGAGAGTTGTATCATAATAATAACAGCTTCCTTACCTGTTATCATCGGCATGCTTCCTCTACCTTGGATCTTGTACATACGAAAGCATTTGTGAAGATCTATAATACTCCACCAAATTCTATTGTTTACATCATATCACAATTACCTCACCTTTATTTTTCGTTATTATGATTTTATGCCCCGCATGATCTTGCCCACGTAAGCTGTAATTATCACTCCAATCAATCAATCTTTTACATTCAAAGCAGTACATTAATTTGCAAATTTATTCGATACTTTTTTCTTGTTGTTTAATTTATTATCTTTTTTTAAAATACCATCGTTTTATAATTTTATTTTTAGAAAATTAAATCAAGAGATTGTCACTTAGAAATGTATCCGGCAAAATATTCTTTCTTTATAAATGAATGTAATTTTTGCACTTTCTTTTCGTTATATTTTTTTGTGTACATATTTGCCATAAGCGTAAATAAAACAAATATTAAACAAGAGAAACGTATAATTGGTTGTCAATTATTGGAGGCCCTGGAAATTGTTTATCGGATCACAACATAATATATAAATATTCATTTATTCGAATTGCAAAATAGTTGATATCTCGTACCTAAAATGTTCGCTTAATTAGTGAATCTTACTATCATATAACTTATTTT
>JANSTX010058298.1:0-14219 GCA_027564355.1 Penthetria funebris
TTTAAATGTTTTAAAAAATTAAATATCACTTGCGTTGATGATATTTAAATGTTTTAAAAAATTAAATATCACTTGTTTTTAAAATGTTTTAAAAACTTTATTTTCACTTTCAATATTTGTTGTTTTTTTTTTTAATATTTTTCTTTATTTAAATTGCACTTTCGTTTTGGTTTTAAAATGGTCGCGTCGACGGTATTGTACGTACTCTTTTTTGTTGTGTGATTTTGTATTTGTTTAGTCCAAGCTGGTTGTCTGTCAACGTTTTCGAATGTAATATATAACTGCTATTATAATTTAAAGAATCTGTGGGAGTATAAGGTTAACCGGATTACTCCTTGGAGTACCTCCCATGTATATTGTGCACGATAACTTGAGATTGCATTGACATATCGCATATGCATGTGTCAACTTTATCTGATTTCTGAACCTAAGTTCGAAGATGAGGAAAATTGGAGTACTCTTTCAAGTACCTCCCATACAAACTATTTACTCCTTTTTCTAGATTAAAATTGGGTGTATAATATCAAAGACAGTATAAGAAAATACTTCGAGCTATCGCTATAAAATTTTGCACGTGTCACTCTTATCTAATTTGTGAGGCTAAGTTCGAAGATGAGGAAAATGGGAGTACTCCTTCAAGTACCTCCCATACATACTTGTTACTCCTTTTATATTAAAATTGTTTGTATAATATATATAAACATAAAATTTTACATATATAACTGATAATATAATTAAAAGAATGTGTGGGAGTATAAGCTTAATCGAATTACTCCTTAAAGAACTTCCCATGTATATTGTGCACGATAACTTGAGATTGCTTTGACATATCGCTATGAAATTATGTACGCATCATTTTTATCTCATTTGTGAGCGATAGTTCGATGGTGATAAAAATTGAAGTACTCCTTCAAGTACCTCCATACAAACTTTTTACACCTTTTAGATTAAAATTTGGTGTATAATATCAAAGATTATATAATTAAATTATATATAATTATATTGTTCTTTTGTATTATTTACATATTTTAGGCGGGTAACAAAGTATCAAGGGACTGTTGTATTTGAGATCATTCGTGTATCGTCTTGAAGGAATAATCGTTATTATAATTAAAAATATATGAAAATGTTAACTTGATGAGATAACTTCCTAGCGTACTTCCCATGTATAATTTTTACTCCTTACTGATTAAAATAAGTTATTTGATAGTCACATTCACTAATTTAAGCGAACATTCTAGCTATGAGATATCAACTATTTTGCAATTCGCTTTAATGTATATTATATTATGTTGTGATCCATTAAACAATTTCCAGGGCCTACAATAATTGGCAACCAATTATACGTTACTCTTGTTTTTTATTAAGTGGATTCACAATGCCTAATATGATTATAGCTAATTGTCGCCTAGATTTAGATAAACAGTTAAAATATGTGTATGCCATTGTTTTAATTACTTAGTTACTGCAAGTACATTGTTGGGAATGACAGTTGAATCAGATGTATAAGACTGCTGATTTTATATAGACAATTACTATCATATGGATACCAATATAATAGTATACTACAGCTCTAGCCCCCTGAATTAATAGAGTACGCAAGTAAATATCTCCTCGTTTACTAATGCCAAGCAACTTATCTTTACCACCACTTGAATGTTGTCTTGGCACCAATCCTAGCCATGCCGATAATTGCCTACCATTGTCAAAGCTTGTAGCATTACCTATTGATGCTATTAAAGCAGTAGCAGTAATTAAACCAAGACGGTTATTCTATTAAAGGAGAGAGATGTTTTGGTAAGCAAGATTGGGTGCCAAAGGACGAACTAACGCAATAGGAGCCTTACTGAACAGGGAGCTTTTGACAGTTAGTCTTTTTGAACACAATATTGATACACAAACTTTTACCCATTGGATAAAAGAAGATTTGTACTATACATATACCAATATAATAGTGTCTTGAGCTATATATGGACTTAGATAAAAGGTGTCACTAATATGAAAAGTCTGTGTGGAACCAATAGAATCGACAGAGTGTGAAATGGATAAACAATCAATACATGTACTTTTTCTTTTTCTTCTAGAAATTATCCTAGTCTTGTGATGCGACCGTACTTTTATGGCTTCGGTGTTCGCAGTTCTCTCAATATGCTGTTTTTCTATGTCCAATTATAGTACGTGAGATATTCATATAAGTCGTCCTCATAGTTTGTTTTATCAGCCCGGGATCCGCTCCGTCAACTAAAATGATTCAAACAAACACAATATCAATACCATCACCTGATCATCGAGAAAAGGTTGGCAACTAAACAAAGTATATCTTCATTATTTGTAATTTGTCCGCGATATGTTATATGTTCCTGGTTCTGTTATTTATAGTCTGCTAAACTAACCTCCAACCCTAATGCGTTTTTTACTGCCACCCATATTCGGCACTAACTCTTAAAAAAGGCTAATGATTGTCCGTGGGTTTCAACTAACCTCTATTTGACATATGTGAAATTTACACTATCCACATCATATTTTATAATATTATTTTCTATTATTACAACATAGGTCATCAATTAACGATAATGACATTAAATCTCATATTAAGGCTCTATTTTTAATCTCAGAAAATCTTAATGTCAATAATATTATCTTTACATCCCTTATAGGTGGTCTATCTATCTTGTATCTATAGGCTACAATATCTAAACATAGAAATACATTTTTTTCTTCTACTTTATGCTAGTATTGTGTACATCATAATATTTTTTCTTAAATACTCGTACAATTTCTAAATAAAGAATGAAATCCACAAGTGCCCATTTGTTGGCCTATATCCTATGTATGAGTACATTTACATTTATATATTGATACTATTGGTATTATATACGAATTGGTATATAAAAGGAGAATCCAATTTACCAAAAGGATATAAGGAATAGTATTTAAGTCTATCTACAGATATATGCATGTATAGAGAGTACGTATATTGAATTGTATTTTAAATACATTATCAGCCTTCTCTGCATTTTCTTTTATATCTGGGAACTTTATCATTAGTATATTTATATGGGGTATAACTATATCATTGGGAAAAAAAGAGAAACGTCCTGATTCGTTTTTATCTACTATACATTATTTTTGAGGATTTTTGGGGGAAAGATTTCATACATTTTAGTATAATTTTGTATATTAGTACATGGTCCCACTGTATATGTTGTATACAACTCACTCGTCGAATCCGATATACTCTTGGATATCCATAGAATATATTTATCGTCTGGAATATCGATTCATAGCGTCACAGCTCAACTTTTGACGTCATTGTGAAAACTAATGATGACGTCAAATGAAATGGAGGCTGATATTATTTCCTCTATATTAAAATGAGTGTACATTCGTAAGAAATTTTTAATATAGGCGAATATCGTACTATACTATTGATATTTTATAATGTGGCACAATTATGCTAAATTGTATTCCATAAACATAATATAAATTTAATAAACATATATTTAAATTGAGGTAAATTTAAATTAAAAAATGGAAGTTCCTTCCACTGGTACTATAGCCTTCCAAATGACGGTTTTTCGCCATATTAATATTGGGCGACCGGGTCTTTTATTACCCTGCGGCAATCCACGCGAGAGCATAGGATATCAACAAAAAACCGCCACACAGGATCTTCTAATACACTGCGGATTCTAATCAAGTGCGCATCTTTCAATATCACCGATCTCGGTATATGGCCGATCGGATTCCACTGTCTTCGGTTGACAATTCTCTTCATCGGCTTCTGATCTGCCAGCTTCCACAAATTCTCGATTGATATTGTATTTGGCCACAATATTTTTAATATGCGCCTATTAACGAAGAGTTGAATTTGTCACCAAATTTCGAATAGCCATACAATAAAACCGATAAATAATTTATTTTTAAAATGTCCAACCTTAGATTTTTTTGGACTTTGTGACGATCGTCATTTTTTTAAATTTGTGACACATACCAAACATTTGCCGAATCTTTTGTTCCGAAATTTTACATCTGTTTCAGTACCACCATCAATTGTCAAACATTTTGCCGCGTTGATTGCAAGTGAACATCTTGACGTACCAATCTTGTTCTTAAAACATTGATTAAGACCTACTGTATTTAGCTGCATTTTAAAAGTCGTTCGAATTTCATTCTCAAAGCTGACTCACCAGTCAAGATCTTCAATACGACCGGTTGGACACTATCTGATGCCATGCATTTCAGAGTTTACTTAGGTCATAACCCAGCTTAAGACGAGCAGTGGAAGAAGTGTGTTAATATGCATGTCACTAGGACATATATGATGGCACAACATTTTAATGTGCTATTTTATTTATACATAACATATAACATTAAATATCGATTGAAAATCAGTGACTTTATTTAAGTTATGATAACATGCCATAGAACTATTCCATATAGTTGGAGCAAAGATGTTAGTCAACCACTTCATTCACTGTTAAATGTGTGAAATGTGTAAAAATAGTTCAGATTTACTACGGAGCAACTATGTTCTGATGATAAGCTGACTTTTTATAGTCAATTTTCAGACAACTTTGTTGAGATTAAGAGATCGAATATTTTTATAAGCGTGAGTAACGCTAATGTAAAGGTGGCTCGACTATCATGGGCTGAGAGTCTGTTATGGGCACACATAAAGTAGGTGATATAAATAATTGAGAACTATTTACGGAAATGTATAGTAATCATAACCTTGTAATTTGTGGTACTATATTTGCGCATAAATGAATACACAAAGAAACTTGACCGGACGGACTTACCAGAAATCAAATAAATCACATAACTATTAGTAAAAGATGGAGAAATTCTCTGTTAGACGTTCGTAGCTATAGACACACTGTATGTTTTTAGCGATCATTACCATGATTTTTCGAATTAAATTAAAACTTATGGCAACCTAGAACTGCAGGACGTATAAGCATTGCTTAACAACAGTTTGCAGACGATTGAGCGAATAAATTAGTATTTGACGGTGATCGACGAGACTGGAACACAGTCACAAGATTGAAAAAGTGGAAGGTGACACTTAGCAACGTGTCGCAAATTCAAGTTTTCATAAAACACATGCAAGAGCGTACTAGAAATGTTTTGGCCCACTACAATAACAAACGAGAATTTCTGGCAGATCTGGAGACGATGAACAAAGTTATCAATGGAAGAAAGTGGAATTGGATCGCCAATACACTGAGGCGATTGGTCGGTGATATTTCAAAATACGCAATTGACAGGAATCCGTAGGGTTAACCGTTTTTAAAGAGACTAGTATCATAGTATCAGTAGAAGTGGATGGAGTAAAGTGAGGGCGCTGGCTAGAGTTCGTGAACAATGATGTATTTGCATTGACGCCCTATGGTTCTGCGTGGAGTAAATGTCGAAATGATGATATTGATGATGATGATGATAAAAACACGTAAAAATACGTACGCTGCGCTTGGGCTTCGATATAATCAAATCTTATGAGTGGATTTAAAAATAATGTCATATGTGTACAATGTGAGGTAGTTCTTTCGCCGTATCATCACTAGTATAACTGGGAGGCATTAGTACAAACAAGAGGCAAACTTTAAACCTTATGTTGTATTGTGTCAACTATGACTTTCAAATATGTCATTGATCATTTTATGGATAAACAAGATGCTAAGCAAAGGAATCTGTGTTAGGTTACGTATATCCAAATTTTATCATTTTATTACTGTGATGATAATGCAAGGAAAACATTTATTAGCCGTAAATGCAAATTTAAATGACATTAAATTATAAATTAGTTTAAATTTGTACTTGTAATTTTATGACGTACTTTATCAATTTATTTTAATTTTTTTTTTTTTTACTGACGTAAATTGTATTCCTATTTGGAATTAACTCTAGGTACATAATATTAAAGTTACGTTGTAGGCGTAATACGCGCGTAAGTTATTGGACTTTGTTTGAAAAAAAAAATTATGCAATTTTATTTACTTTTTTTGTTTTTAAATATTATATAATTGTCTGTAAAAAATATACATTGCTTGTAATTTTAAATTAATCTGACCACACTATTTATGAATGAACTGAGTATGTATAATTCAATACCGAATTCCTGTTTTTATTTTTACGTAGTTTTCTCACTTAATTGACAAACTATGTGAGTCTTCTTCTTCCTCTTCTTCTTCTTCTTCTTCCTCTTCTTCTTCTTCTTCTTCGTTAGGTCATTGACCTTTGTTTTTCTAACAATGTAATTTTGAGATGCGGATGTACAACTTTCAACAGTATACCTCTCACCTCTTTGACTGTACAGTTAGAAAATGTAATTATTTTCAACAGTAGTTGTTTCTTGCAGTTTGACTATCGGTAAGTTCATTTATATATCAATTTGTTGAGTCTTCTCTAAATTAGGTTATAACTGCATGAAACTCCTTTTGTAAGATACCACTAAATAATTTACAATTCTGCTTTCTAGCTACATTTAAGTGATCGATTTGAATAAATTATATGTATTTATCTTCATCAAATATCACGATAACGCGTATATTGATCGGTAAGTTTCATAAATAGTATTCGTAATATGAGTGTACGCAGTACGAGTATAGATATTCGTATAAAGTTATTTGTCATGCAGTAAATAGTCGAAGAAACAATGCTATTCAGCACCTGAAAAATCAAAATTGTATTAATTTTTATAATATCCAGTAGAAACAGTGATACTTCTGTGTTTCTTCTGGATATTATACGTATATTGATACGAAATACGATTCGAGTTATTGTATAAACGTTTTATTATTTAGAAGGATATGCAAATTGAGGATAAATTTATGTAAAATGTATGAAAACGATCCCATAACAACTGTGGAATTTCTCTAACAAATTTATTATAGTTTATGTTCCACTTGAGCATTAATTACTTCGTGCACGTGACATTGATTTAAAATTAGTTTGAACTTTACACTTACGGGTTCCACTATTGACAATATCCATTAGGTTGCATTGTTTTGAATATTTTTTTTTCTTTTTTCTCATCAATAAATTTCGATGAGAATTTTCTCCCGATTAATGTCTAAATTCGAATCATGTAGGTCGTTTAGGTATACATAAATATTGAGGGATAGTAGCTAGCTTATATTTACAAATAAAAACAAAAAAACAAATATTTATTATCTCTCTGTTTATATATATTTTTTTTTTCGCAACTTATAAACATCATTAAATAATAAGAGATTTGTTTTTGTTAAAAATGAGGCGAATTTTCACCACCCCATTCATCCCACACAGATTTAATTTTATTTATAGCGTCATAAAATTTATTGTAACCTTTGACATTTAAAAAGCGCAAACTCTGTGGTTTTGCTTCTCTTTCTTATTAAAAAAAAAAAGTACAATTTTCATTTAGGGGTTGTTATGAAAATTCTGAGAATTTGAGCTCCCTACTAACAATTCACATATATTTGTTAAAGTAGTTGTCCGATTGCCTTGAACGTGCGGATTAAATAGAAAAGTAAAGGAAATTGGAAGAAGAAATTAAAATTAAAAAAAAACTTTGCCAAAATAAAAATAGAAAGCTTCGAAATTTAAAGTTTGTTTTGTTCGATCTGTTCTCATACCCTATAGGTAAAATCAAATATAAATCAAATAAGGGATAAAATTATTAGTTGAAGTTTCGTTTATTAGTGCCAATTTTGGAATAGTTAATTAGTTTGTGAATAGTGAATTTCTAGAAGTTACTGGTTGTGGTTATTATGAAGTGTAATGATTTGTATATTCCCATCAAATGTTTTCTTTTCTAACATTGAAGAATGTAAGTGGATTCTTTTTAACTAAGCAGTTTTATTATATTAATATTTATCCAAAAGGCTTCAGTTTCAAATAGACCGAGTTTATGTCACTTCTGGATTCCATAAAACAATCAAAATAATCACATGAAATGTACAATAATCGTACTAAAGCTGTTTGTATTTTAAATCTTAACTGTAATGTCCAGATATTGATGTAGTCTTGTTGGTTTGAAAGCGAACTTCTGCAGTAATATCTCGATAGCTGCTAGTTTCTTATCATCATCATCATCATCATATCGACCTTTACTACTATTTGACTATAAAATTTATAGTATGCGTCTTGAATTTGCTTCTTGTCTCTGCACCAAATTATTGAAAGTCATGACTTGCACAATTGGTATGTTATTTACCACTAGTTTACATCTTATTGGTTCTTTGGCTTTAACAATTGATTTTGTTTTTATGGCGAATATCAAAATGTTTACGCTTTCAGCATCTTGTTTAAATGCAAATAATAGTCGTTGCAATTCATCCTAATGATACAGATCAGTTGATTTCTTATTCTATAACTAATTTCAGTATAGATTTTGTGTTGTTAACATTTATCTGCTCTATAAGACCTTTTTGTTTTGCTGGATGTTATTAGCTTCTTCTAAAATGTTTGTGCTTGTGTAAGTTTGATTAAGCACATGAAAATTGTTGTTGTATTCAATGGATAACTAATTCTACAAGTTGTCGTAATATGAATTTCGAATCGGTAGTTGATATGTTCTTTCTGAAGCCATTCTGTTCATCATCGCTGCAGTTTCAATCGTCTGTCCGTGTCTGATTGTTTTAAGAGATATATGTCATCAGAAAAGTCAATATCTTCATATGGATTGTTTAGACCATTAGATCACACTTCGGACTATGTGGTTTATTGTTGCCTTTTAATCAAAATATGATGAGTCAGAACAAGAGTAGCAACAGACTATATTCCTGTCACCTTAATGTACATCGAATGCATCACCAAGTTTCTAACAGTCCATGATTCGGCATTGTAAATTACAATAAAGGCCGTAAATCATGTTCATCTATTACGCTACGCTATTGTTCACATCATACACGTGCCCATTTGCTAATTTAAGGTGAAGTAAGCGTTTCTGGATTGAATTAGGCGTTCAATTTTTTAGGAATTTCCGCTTAGTTTTCTTTTTACATGCTTTCTCATGTCATGTGAATTTGTAGCGTTTTGTGATCGGTCTATAATATTATCAAGGAGTACAGTTACCTAAATTTTAACAATTGCTATATATTTTACCCTTTCTCTTGAATCTTTTACTGATTATTCTATTAGATATTGGTTTCCAGTCGACAAAACTCTGCTTGCCATTGTTGCTGGGAAATAAACCAACTCCGCAACTACGATCTTCGTTTTTCAATAAACAAATTTAATTCACTCGTACGTGTAAGCTTTTCTTCAGTTTCCTTTCAAAGAATCTTGCACAACCCAAGTACGTCGAGTTTGTACCGATTAAATTCTCATGCAACCGCTTATACATGTAACTGGCTGATAGTTAAGTCTAAAACAAACTGCATAATAGCAAAATATGATACAATTTATGATTCTAATTCTGTAAAATCATTGTAATATTTGTTCATGTAATTACTGAAATGAAAAAAAACAACTTCATAATTTCAAATGTTATTGTACAATTTTAGCATTTTAACTTAGCGTTTTTTTATTTTTTATTGGTATTCCAGTACCCTTGACATTGTTACTTTGCATAATATAAAATAAACTTGTGTATGTATTTACAGAATACGTAAATTAAAAAGAATCATGTAATGAGTTATGTAATAGTTCATGGTTATTAGTTTTTCTATTAATTTTCTTTTTCCGTTGAATGTTTTTTTGTTCGCAATAATTTTTTACATTTCATTATGAATTTTTCTTGTCAACCACAAACATGGAATTGTAACATTAGTTAATATTTTATTGTATTATTGAAAATATTGTATGTTCTGAGTGATTACTCATTAGCTTCGCGGTTCTAATCTTTTGTATTCAAAAGAGCAGTAATTTTAAATCTCAACTGGGCTAAATATTCCATCCTAAAGTTTAGGGTCATTAAATGTTTTTTTCAATTTATCATAATTCTCGTAGTTTACTATCCTATATTTTGCTTCAAGGCCTCCATTACTGAACACTCTGATGTTATAAAGTCACTATATCGTCCAAGTTCAAGTCGGAATTATCATCTACACATTATAGCAGCACATTATAGAAAATTTCAGTTAGCCAATTCAAGTCTTTCAACTTATTATAAAATATGTGCAATGTGCAATGTTTTTTGTATTTCATTCTTAGGATTACTTCGACTAAGTATCATAATAGATGTTCGGTTATATTTAAATAGATTGAAAAATTGCGTGCCATGATTTCAATTTTGAAGTCTGGATTTTCAAGTGGTTAGATTTTCAAGGTTTTTCAAGTGACATCTTCAATGTCGTCGTTAGTCAAAAGAAAATATCATCAACAGAAAACTCATATTCTAAATCAACTAAGTCTAATTATTCGCCGCATTTAAATGCATAGACAAATTTAACTCAGTATCAATACATCTTTCAGCATAATTGGTCTCACGAATAAAGATTTGGGATAACTAAGAATAATGAGTGATCTGGCGAACGTCTAATTAAACTGTCAGTGTTGAACTAGCATTGCGTTATACTTGTCACACTATTTTGGCCGAAATGTAATTTTCTGTGGTATTTCATCATTATATTGATGACTGTTGCACTGGCGCTAGAAAAATACGTCGATATAAATAGAAAAAATATTCTATTTCGGAGCTCTAGTTATTTTGCTTTAAAATTGGATCGTTTGAGATTACATCTATCGCCTTGAAATATATATTTACATTGTTCACAATTGAATTAATATTTAATTTGATCGCCATCATTAAATACGATGTCAAAAACTAACCCGATGAAGCAATAATGACACAATAAGTTCAAATGTTTAGGATGGCTCATTAAAATATTTGTTGGTTAAGCACCTGACTACAAATAATTGTATTTTATCGATTAATTGTTGCATCATTAAATGTACGTAAACTTGTACGTCAATTGTCTAAGCGGGGATCTCAACAAATATATTTAGTTCATAAAACAAAGTGTCGAATCCCAATTTGCCTTTCATCTGGTTCACTATGTGCCAGTACCACAACAACTAGTCTTATTTTACTTATCAGTTGTATATTTTTTGTTCTTATAAGTTTGTATTGTTTGGCATTCAGTTATTTCTGCAACGATTAAAAACTACTGACGATCAAATTCAATTCGTTCATAGTTTTTCTTTGTACTTACCAAATTGTGTTACACATTTTATTTAACAATACTGTTCGATAATAAAACAATGAATATGTTCTTGTCGACTGTCAGAACTCTTACTAAAACTGTAGTTAAACTTAAAGTTTATCACTTTATATGATAGGCTGAAGAACTCACAATCAAAGATGTGCATTTAATGACTCTCGGAATTTGTTGATTTTTTATAGGTATATGTGCCAAGTTCTTGTCACGAGTTTCAGGTGAAGATTCGATTGTTTGTATATAGCCGATTTGCGATTAGTTCAACGGTATATTAAATGTAAATTAGCGATCAAATCTCGATAATCATTGGGCAATTTTTTCTTCTCAAGGAGTTAATAATGGCAAGGAATATGACTTCAGGTTTTTTTTATATGTCATTTTTTTGTTTGTGCTGTGGAGGGTGAACAAATGATTGACGCATTCTCACTTTTAAAAATTATATGAACACTAGTGTCAATTGAATCGTTAGTTTGTACTATCTGGTATTGTGACATGCCTGCCAGTGTATATTCTCTACGTGGAGTTTTGTGTTAATACTGTGGTCTCTGTTGATCTTAACATTAATACTGTTTTTTGAGTGGTATATTAATCTACAACAATGAACTTAAAATGTTGTTTTGTTGTAACTTTGTAATAATCGCGGATGTTGTAGGGAGTGCGTTATGAATTCTGACTAATCTATTTTCTTTACTTATCATTTTCAATAGTGAAAATATTACCAATTTCATATTTTTGATGGCACATTTGTGGGTACCAGCTTTTCTTTGTACAGACACAACATGTACATATAGTTATAGCTCCAGATGTAGAAATACTATGTTTATTGCTTCACATTTTTCCTTTTTTGCATGTTCTCAAAATGTACTGTAAAGTTATTCATAACATAAAGAGGATCAGAGATATAATTTCGTCCACAAATATGTTGATATTTCTACTATAGCCTTAATGCAAATTACTTTTTAATTTAATTAAACTAGACTGATTAAAGCGTTACCGATTTGTACGTCCATATCTATGGAATATTTAAATTGGTAGTTGATCATTTTGTTATAATATATTACTCCGAATGTACACTGTGATCTGATTCAAAATTATGGATTCAAATTAACCGCTAAATTGCGGCCTAATGAATATCGGCAATATTGATGATGAAAATGTCGCAGTTTTAGAATATTTTGTGGAATATTCGTTAATGTTTGCCGTAGAGACCTTGATATTGAGTTGAAAAATAGAAAACTTCTTCTGTATGTGCTAAATTTACATAAATAATGATAAACTTTTTTTTTTATTAGAATTTTCCTTTGCGCCACAAATTTAAAAGAATTGAAAGAAGAAAAAAGGAAGAAAACCAGAAAAGTATTTTTTTTTTTTGTTTTTTTTTGTTTTCTTCATTTTACCTTTTTCCCCATTGAACACACCGCTTACAATTTTGTATTCATAATAAACAATCTTGAATACGCATGCACATTTATTTTGTAACAATGGAAAATGTATGGACTCGTCTTATTGACGTCACTGTGAAAATTGTAACATCTCTTGGTTTCACTTTAACTTATGCATTTCCCCCATAATGAAAAGCATCAGTGCATACTACTTGGCCAATTTGAAAAATGTTGTGCGCTGTAGAAAATCAAGTTAGTCAATTTTTATTATCAAAATTTATAAAATTCAGTCATTTCTGGTTTAGTTCGATGGTGGCATTCAATTGTGTAAAACCGTGCAATAATTTTCACCGAATGTGAGAATTTTCTTTTTGCTTATTTTCTATGAAAATTGTCTCATGGAAAAGCTATTGTTGTGCTGCTTTTAATTGTAATTAATCGATTGTAATTAATTGATTTGGTTAAAAATGTAAATTAAGTTTTGTATCTATCGATGTGATTGTCAAAATTTAATTAATTTTTCCATTTTATTTATTGCTTTAAATTTAATGTTTATGTGAATTAAATAGTTATGACTTAATGTGTTTTTGGTGAAATTTTTCGGAAAATTAAACCATTTTTGTATATGTGTATGTTCATTTTTGATTTTAAAAATTGCTAAGTCTCATCTTTAAACTTTATTGTGTTTACAAATTAGTATTTTGCAATTTTTTTTTTAAATAAACAAACCATCACTTGATTTACAATCGCAAGTGTAGAAGAAATCTAGAAAATTTGTTGGTCCAAATTGAGCGATGGCATCAACGGGAATATATGAGAAATAAAATTACTTGGTAATTTATTATAGTTTTATTATTCTTTTATTTAAAATAAATTATACACGTTCTAAGAACGTTGGAGTTTCTTTTGTGGTAGTATCTGGCATTGACTTGATTTTTAAAAGTAATATAGCGCGGGTTTTAACAAAATTCGGTAAGATTTGTGACAACTTATAAGTGTATAAAAAAACTGAATCTATTATCAAGCTATGCATGCACGAATTAAAAATGTTATATTGATGGTCTCTATAGTTTATCCTATATCTGTATGAAGAGGATATAGTGAAATATATCATTAAAAATTTCGAATGATGAAATATAATTTAACATTTTTTCTCTTTGGCATCCAACTCTGCAAACAATACCATTGTTAAAATGAATAAGACCCATTTATCGTTAGAGGTTGACACCATGGATAATCCAATGATTGTATTTAAAAGTTGTTAACAACCTTGATGGGGTTGAAACTATCTGAGATACAAAGAACTGATACACCTTTTCATAATATGTTAAGTTTATATATTGTTAGATTAAATAGCAGCATCATAAGCATCATCATCATTATCGTCATCATCATCATCATCATCATCATCATCATCATCATCATCATCATCATCATCACAATCATCGACATCATCATCATCATTATCATCATCATCAGCATCTTTATCATCATCATCATCATTATCATCATCACCATCGTAATCCTCATCATTTTTATTTCGGCCTTTACTCTACGTGTGAGCATAGCTCATCTAAAGACAATCACCATTGTTCATGATCTCTGGCCAGCAGCTTCACTTCACTGTATCCCTTAGTACTGGTACTAGATTTCTTAATGACTATTTTTTGCTACGGTATTCTCAAACAAC
>JANSTX010058309.1:0-17230 GCA_027564355.1 Penthetria funebris
GTCGAAACAACTTTGTTTTTTAATGATAGAATGCATTAAGACTTTTAATTTCGAGTGGAAGACTCGAACAACAAGATCAGCTCGATAATGTGCAGATTCACCTGGTGCCAATCTATTAAAAATTCCAGACTACGTGCGTACACACTGGTGTCAATTTTTACCAACGCTATTGATCAATATTGATAGATTAAGTGCAATTTTCTATTTGGTGCAGATTTTAAAACTAGAATAACATTAATACTTGACATAAACATTCACATTCGTATCCTATTACTTCAATTGATTATTGATAACATTACTTTCAAGAAAGAAGACAATATCGTGCAACGTTTGTAAATATTTTAACTAAAATACAAAAGGGAGGCGCGATACCGAACTCATGGAGACGAAACTATCTCTTACCGTTTTACAACAATAAGGAATATATACAGAATTAATCAAACTGTAAACGATTCAAAGTTACTACACACACCTAAAAAATATGTGACAGAATATTGGACCCAAGACTCCGTGATCTAATTAATATTTCATTAATATTTCGTGAACAGCAGATCAACAACTGATGCTATATAAAAGCACTCCGTAAATTTATGGAGAAGTTCAGAGATAATAAAAACACTTCTACATAACATTTATTGATCTTGAGAAAGCATTTGATAGAACTAGAGATCTCGTTTGGCCGTCATTAAGATCGCAAACTGTTTCTGGACTCTACTATCAAAGAAAGAAACCATAATAATTAATAAATATCTGAAGTTTTGATCGAAAAATGCTGCCGACAGTAAAGCGGAAAGTGCGTATGAAACTGTTGTTTGATCAGCAATTTAGTTAAGAGATACAATTAAAAATAAAAATAACTATACAGTTACCAATATAATCGCTTAGCGTACAGTGGAAGCTCACAGACTAAAATTGACTATAAATATTGGAAATCATGGTAGAGAACCTGACCGCCCACAAGCAACTTTATTCTCAGCTGTTCAAAAACATCATTTGATTTGCAGACTACATAAAATTGTGTTTACCCTGAATGAGAAATAACGTAGAGATGAAGAAGAAGAGGTCTAGATGAATATTTATTTCTTATTTATTTATCAAGAAATGGTTTTTATTTGCACTATTTAATTAAATTTTCAATTATTCCAATTTTGAAACCCAATACGACAACAATAGTTTGTAATTACAACTCAATTTCATTTCTTTCGGCTTTTTCAACATTAACACATCATTTAATAAGTCCGTAGGATGACCGATTAAAGAACAACTTTTAGGCAAATCCCGACTTTATTCAACAACATATAGTCTCTTTTCAAGTGTTATACATTCATTCCACTCCATTTATTTGGTCACAAAATGCCTTTCAGTTGGAGCCAAATCTCTTTTCCTTGAGCATTAATTTAGGTCTACAAACAGGTAGTAGTCTCTGGGAACCAGACCCGTAGAATGCGGTTTATGGGGAAGCAATTTAAAGTGTAATTCGTGCAATTATCTTGGTGAAAGAGCATTTTTTTCTTCTTTATTTGAAGTAATCAATAACGCCATATAATATTTGATATTGATGGTTCTTCCTTTCTCAATCGACGAATGAAATACTGTGCGCATTCCTATTTACGGAGGCCAAAACCTTACCAGTTGACATTAGCGTTTTTGGTCGTTTTTGACGCCTTTTATACTTTGCTCAGCTGACTGCCGATTTGACTCTGTAGTGAAGTAATGGATCCATTTTTCATCCATTATCACATACTACCTGAACCATTTTCTGGACTTTTTTCAAGTTTTCTGGAACAACTACCGAATTTAGGCATTCAGCATCATCGGTGTTTGTACGGCCGCCTTTAAAATCAGCAAACCAATTCTCTACCATTTGTCTCGATGAAACAGAGTCTGAATAACAATGATCAAGCCATTGCTTTGCTTGAACGGTATTTTGTATTAAAAAGCAATGCTTTATCAACAAACGAAATTCATATTTTTCCATCGTTTTGAAAATTACGCTAGCCACTTAAACCACTGTAACTTTTGAACTAAACGTCAGATTATCATACAATTTTGATGCGTATCGTTTGACTTGGTACTATATCATCCTTCAAACTTATTGAGCGATGGATTGATTATATGAAAAAAAAATTGTCGAATACATTGAGAGCAAGAATCTTCTAGCTGCCTCTGAAATGAATTTTAAAAGTATGTACTGCACTACTCATGTTTTGGTTATGGTTCTAACTTTGATCTGCAATAGATATAAACAATAGCCGTTTCCTTAGACTACGATAAAGCATAAAATATCGTATGGTTTAATTTACAAACTATTTTAGTGCACAGTATTTAGAGGTTCTGGAAGACTTATATGACAATAAAATCAAGAAATATCAATATTTTTATGAACGGTAATAGAGTCAACAATACTCAATGCATAAAATATCTCGGTGTGGAATTCACCAACATACTTTCAAATTGCACTTAAAAGAAATTGCAAACAACATTTATGGTTTATTGCATGCTATAGGTAAAATCCGTATGAAAACTAGTAAAATTGATAAGAAGATCAAAAATGCATTCGTATTATCAATATCAATAAAAAAAAACGTTTTTTAGATTACAAATCGACTATTAGTGAGTCAGATGTTATATTTATTAAACAAAATTAGGCAATTCTGAATACCACATTGTTGTAAAACAGTGTTGCGATACGCTTGATTTGGAGAATCAATCAATCATAAAATCAAACACTCAATGACTATGTACAATCTGAATAATAATGGGTTGTTATATGACAATGACGGTGTACGAACCTTCTTCCATCAACTAGTAGATTTAAAATTGAGGTTAGTCTATATACGCTTTCGCAACATAATCATGAGAGTGCATACGAAGAACTAGGTCTCTTATTCATCTCAATCTTTCATATCCAACATTATCACCTAAACAGCTTCTTTAATGACAGTTCTCTGCCAAGTTTATTTTTGGTGGATCAGTACTACAGCGCATATCTTCTGAATATCATTGTTTTTTGTCTGATAATTGTGTTCATCGTAGATTCTTGATATGCGTACAAGGCAGGTGATGGTGAATGGAATAGCCGACTAATATATTGAGGATGTTCAATAATCTAAGTAACTGTAAAATTGTCCATCACTCTACCCACCCTACACAGTATACGTCAGTTTTATTCGTGTGATCGATATAAGTATTAGTGTTTTGTTGGTAGTTGTAGATTGACATACTTTTCTGTCGAATTATTAATATATTTACCCGAACAACTACATATTTCACTGTAATTAGATACTAGTGCAGTTTTTCGATTGACATTTAATTTTATATATGTTTTAGAAGTGGCAGATTAGCAAATTAATATAGTGATGCCATCCAATGCTCCTCGACGCGTAACTATGGATAATATGAAGGGTTAATGATATTTCAAACGTAATACAAAATATGTTTAAAATGTAGGTATTTACATTTTACCTGTAGAAATCCACTTTAATTCAACTAAGAAGTTGAACTAACAAATTGGCTTAAAAGTAGGTGATTGTCGTAATATCATGTTTGGCGGTTGGTCAAGTTCTAAATAACAAACTAGATAGCTTGAGATTTCTGCACCACTGAGATGTTCAAATCTATAACTGGGTAATTAAAATTGGCCCTATAGTTTCAAGTTGGTAAATTCCAATTATACTCGTAGTTTTTTCAGTTCACATTTAATGTTACAAGCATTATAGCAACTGCAAATTAACATCGTCACCCAAAGCACCTATGTGATGTACACTTTAACTTCTTGTCTTATTATTCATTTACCTGTTATTTGATGCCGGAAATGAAAAGAATTACAAATAATTTAAAAACAGAATCATAACAATTTCCATTTATAATATCAACCACTTATTTATTAATAACTCACATTTTCTTTTCATTTTTATTTCCAGGTATACGAAATGTTTGTTGCTGGCTATCAATTTCATGTCCTCTCACCAATTTTTACGTGCCACTGGGGTTTACAAAATAAGAAAAATAGACCAGCATGGCGGGAGAGACAAAATAATAATAATCGAAAACAACTGGAAATATTCAAAAGAGAAGTATACGCTAGATATCATAAAGATCCTCTAAAAATGTTGCAACCTAAGAAAATTGGAAAATTAAACGGTGCAATAGAAAGCAGGTTATAATTTTTCTGTTAGGAGAATTATATTGGAACATCCCTCTGATACTCACACTATACACAATAAAATCCATACATACGATAGCATTCACATATTTACATATACATGTAAAAAAAAACATCGAAACACAATCACTTATTACTGTTTGTTCCATTCTCATTTTAGTTAAATTTTACGTTTTTACTATACTTTTATACTATAATTTAGAGAATCATAAAAGATAAAAAAGTTTTAGTTTTAGGTTAGATTAAGAACTGACGTTCATCCAAAGTAGGCTTCCAGGTTTAATATACTCCTCTATACGATCTTGACAAAGTATATAACCTACAATATTTTTTCAATTACACATGGACATCAACTAATGATCATGTATTTGACAGGAATACGCTGCCGACCTATAGTTTAGGTTGACGAATACGATTTGTTGCATGCTAATGTTCGGCAAGATTGGAACACTTTTGATAATACATTGAGGCGTAATGGTGAAGATGTTCTAGATTTCAACAATTATGTTAGGGCGGAGTGATGACATATGGAACGCATTTGTTCACGATCTCTAGTCAGCCATCTTACAAATTTCACAGTTGTTTAATAGTACTGATAAATATCTAGTTTTAAAGATGCGAAAATTTGTATTTCTTGAAATTTATGACGACCGCTAGACTTCATTCAGCATATTAAACATTTGCCGCGATTTCTGTATACGGAACTTTACACTTATTTTAGCACCACAATCAATCGCAAAAAACTTCCCAAATATTGAAAGTCATGTATTTCTTCGCCATTGACGACAAGTAAACATCTCATACACATACTAATGTTCATTAGTTTCGTCTTTCAAACATTGCCCTGTAGTTCGCACTTTCCTAATAATGGCTGCCAATGGTGATGCATTGCCATCCAATTCCACCATGAACATTTCAGATGATATGTTATTGGCGCTGGCTGCCTTTTGTCCGCGTTTATGCGCACACACAAGATGTGATCATTCCATAGTAGTTTTGAAAATAAATGCGTTCTGAGAGAGTTCAGACCCGAAGAATTGCGCAGCTAGTTACCATCGAATTGTATGGTTCGAACCGGAGTATTTGACTTATGCGACAACAGACACAACTGCGTCTTATTCGTATTCAATATTACGAGATTCCTCCGTCCCCAATCATAAATTAAATTTAAATCGGTATTAACAGAATTTTTCATATGTAAAGTTTTAAGTTTGTATGTATTATACTAACTATTTTAATCTAAAAGAAGTAAAAAGTTTGTATGGGAGGTACTAGAAGGAGTACACACATTTTTCTTTTCTTTGAAGTTAGCCTCACAAATCAGATAAAAGTGACACATGCATAATTTCATAGCGATGTGTCAATGCAATCTCAAGTTATCGTGCACAATATTCATTGGAGGTACTCCAAGGACTAACCCGATTAAGCTTATACTCCCACACATTCTTTCAATTACAATATCAGTTATATTTGTAAAATTTGAAGTCTGTATGTATTATACCCACAATTTTAATCTAAAAAATAAGAAAAGGAGTAAAAACTTTGCATGGAAGGTACTTGAAGAAGTACTCCAATTTTTCTCATCTTAGTCTCACAAATCAGATAAAAGTTACACGTGCAAAATTTCATAGCGATATCTCGACGCATTCTCAAGTTATCGTGCGCACGAACGGACGGGCGGACGGGCGAACGGACGGACGGACGGACGGACGGACGGACGGACGGACGGACGGACATGCTTAAATCAACTTTTTGATTATAGTTTTTTTCAAATTTTTCGTTAATAGTCGTAATAATAATAAATAAAATTAAAATATGGTAGGATATTTTCATGGATATTTTATGTAGTAATTAGTAAGTGCAGTATTGTTTATATGCTTATTTTCTATGTAAGTGTATTTTATAATGTTTTTAAAAACAAATTGATGGTTACAGATTTGTTAAAATTACATACACTATTGAACTGGTAACATTAACATTAATTATTATAATTACATAATTAGAAAATAATGACATTTTAACACATCCTGACTAATACAGCAGATTAAACACACATGTTTAATTAAGTCTTTTCAGTATTGTATTTGCTTCCAATTTTAAAATTTAAAATAAATGTTTTATGTATAATTTATCTATAAACGATTTTATAAAATAAAACAATTAAAAAAAGTAAGTTATTTTAATTTGTAGCAATAATTAGTGAAATAATGACAATGTATGTTAGAATTAACACTATAATGAATATAGTTTCTAATCGGTGTTTACCACACTTCCATGAAGTGGTCATTAGGAATAGAAATATAAATTACCATAATAAAATTAAACTTAGCTAAAATAATAAACAATAAGATGCAGTTGGGTTATAAAAGAGCTAATAATGGTTCTGAAGCCTTCAACTCAAATTTTTAAATTACACAAAAATCGTCAAATCGACGCTTGATTATTCTACCATCCGTTTTCAACGTAACTACCCTTGTTAGCTTATCAGAACCGAAGTGAACGATAATGACTAGCGTCCATTTAGATGACTGTTACCTCGCGTCCCTTATGCAAACACGTTCATTTACATTTGCATATATTACCGGAAACCCATTTTGGGTGTTACTGCAATCATGGTAAATACTCTGAAAACCATCTTTTCAATTAATTACTATCTAGATAATCGATTAATTTCAATATCGTGTTAATCTGCAAATGGTGAAAACAGCAAGACACCTCCAAACTAAAAAATGAGCCGATATTAAAGCATTCAAATCGGCCAGATCATTCGACAATGGACAATAGTTGTCTGGAGTTGAGTGATACTTCAAATTTGGAGAGAAAAGTACAGTTCTTAATAAGTTAATTTATATTCACTAATTATTTTAGTAAGATGACGTTTTGCACATTTTAAGGCAGCCTCCCATAGTCCACCAAAATGCGGTGAGATCATATTAATAAAAATGCCAATTGGTGCCATCATTAACCAGTCTGTCAGCAATATAATTTTCCAGGTCTGCTTTTAATTGTCGAATAGCATCAACAAAATTTGTACCAGTATCACTGTATATGTTTTTGCAGAATCCACGTCTTAAATGTTGCCAGAAATGCATCAGATGTTAAATCAGTTACAGCTTCTGCATATATCGCCTTAGTTACTTAGCGTACAAATTACATTCGCGTATGATTATCCTTATTTGTTTATGGCTGTTCTGTAGAATCTTTGTGCCATTTTGATTCATCATCAACATCATAATCATTATCATCATCATCATCATCATCACATCATCATCATCTAAACATTTGCGCCTCGAGGGTTTTACCGTTTCAAATATGCATATAACATCAAATGTAAACTAAAGTAACTTTAATTGAAATTTGTCAACTGGAAAATATAGGCTCAATCATAATTATCCAGTTATACATTTGAATATTCAAATAGAGTGTTACCAAGTGTTACCATGTTTGTTGTTGAGGGACTTATGAATCATTGTAGGATGACTTCGTGTACCTGATTACAGACAATTATCTGATAATTTCTATTCACATCTGCAATTAAAATATGTCTATATATTTTTATAATATTTGCGAAAAATGCAATAAAATGCAATCGCTATCCCAAAATTATGTCACACATATCGATGTGGTTATCATTTAATGATACATTTGTGTGAACCATTCCAAGACGTTCCATACTCGTGTTTTCCAAAGACCTATCATCTACATTTTCTGAAAATGAAAATCTTACGATATACCTACCATTTTCATGTAGATAATGTACAGTTTTATGTAATAATTTGCATTTAGCATCATCTTCTGATTTTAATTTAGTTTTGTATAGCTCCCAAAATCTCCTTAATGAATTATCTATTTCTGCCAAACCACACATACTAATTGTATTGTGTATTTCATTATCCATGATATCTCTATGCGTAGCATTTCCCGAAATAATCCAACTCAATTTCGTGGGTTGCATAATTAGTTAATGGTTTCTCATTTTCTCAGAACATTAAAATATTAACAAATATACTGATCGTGCACGGATCACATAAACACGCTAAGAATTATTGTCGAAAAATTGACGAAATAACAAACATAATTATAGCGGTCGACATTATTGATCGTGTTATGATGTGAACAATTCTTGAAAGACATGGATACTAATGAAGGTTTTTTTCATCAATGGCATGCCTTTCTGAGGTGGAAAATATAGTAATAGACGAAAATATATTTGGCAATAGATGATCGTAAGGAAAAAAGATAGAGAATCACGCATACAACAGACACGAACACGATCAAATTGCGTGTTTTCAAATCAAATTATGTTTGGATATTAAAATAATTTTAAACAAATAATATCAATTGAGGATTTGTGGAGCTTGACTGATCTTGAGGCGATGGATATAAATATCAGATAATGAAAATGGAATTGGATCGAACATAGAATGAAGTGTTTGATCAATGGATCAGTGGAGAGTATCAAAAGTGAAGTCAATTCAGAATATAAAATTTTGAGAGTAGGTACTAGAAACATCGGCTCCTTAGCTGGACGTAGTACCGAGCAAGCACAGGTTTTAAGAAAAGGAAATATCCAAGTAACTTGTATACAGGAAACTAAGTGGAAGGGGTTCAAGACCAAAGATGTAAAAAAGGACTGTAACTATTGCCAAATCTAGACCCACAAATCAACTATATGAGCGTCTTGAGTCTGGCGATCAAAACGAGATATACAAAATTGCTGCACAAAGAAATGCTGCAGGCACAGACATACATTTTATCAAATCTATAAAAGTTAAGAGTCGATATGTTTTGATTGAAATATGAGAAAGAATTTTGGACACAAGACTCCGTGATCTAATTTATATTTCAGAAAACTAGTTCGGATTCGTGAAAAGTAGATCAACAACTGTTGCTATACAAACACTTCGTATAGTGGTTGAAAAATACAGAGATAATAAGAAAGACGTTCATCTGACATTTATTGATCTTGAAAACGCATTTGATAGAGTACCTAGAGATCTCGTTTGGCAGGCATTAATATCTCAAGCTGTTCCTGAACAATATGTCTCTACGTCAAAGATATGTATATGAATGCTAGCACTATAATCCAAACAAATTTTGGAACATCTAACTCAATGTAAAAGTTGTTGTGCATTAAACCCATTAATGTTTATAACTAGTATTCAATTTATATCTGGTTCAATACAGGATCCTCTTCCATGGACTATATTATTTGCAGGTGACATAGTGTTAATAAGTGAGAATGAAATTGAAGTGGAATCCAAAATAAATCTGTGGAATTCGGTATTGGAGTCTAACGGACTACGTATCAGTCACACTAAAACAGAGTACATGTATTTTCCAATTAATGGTAATCGATCGACTCCTCAACAAGACACTGTTACTGAAAAGTTCAAACATTTGAGATCACTTATCACAACAACAATCGGTAAAATCGATGACGATATTCAACATTAAATAAAGTGAGGTTGGATCAAGTGGAGATCAGTGTCTGGAATTTTATGTGAACGAAAAATGTCACTTAAGATAATGGCGAAAGTGTATGAAACTGTTGTTTGAGCAACAATGAATTACGGTTCTGAATGTTAGGCTGTTAAGAGAGAATATATGCAGAAACTACACACAACCGAGATGAGAATGTTGAGATGGTCATCGTGTAACATTGAAGGACAGAATTATAAAAAGGCTATATTACCAATATAATCATTTCAAATAGATGAGTAGACCGGAAACCTACTGCATTAAACTGAATTGGTATATTGAAAACTATATAAGAAAACGCTGTCGCCCACAAACTAGTTGGTTATCAGTTGTTCAAAATGGCATTAGAAGAATGAATGCAGAAAGTAATGATACAGAAGACAGAAACTTGTGGGGAAATAGATTGAGTAGCGAGAACCGACCCTGAATAAGAATAAGGAAATGAAGAAGAAGAGGAAGTGAAACAATTTCAATTTAGTTGACATGTCTATAACTATACAATTGGCGTAATTTAAAATTAGATAATGTTGAATTTAAAAGTAGATCATGTTTTGATTACTAGAATTTAAAGATATATTTTAACTGAAAGTTCGTCTTTATAAATATATAACTATTTACATATTATAAATGTGTACAAACCTTTATTGTTGGATAAAGTGAACCTTCATTTTTAATTAGACCTTTTCAATTTACCAACGAAATTTCAATTTAACCTTTGTTATATCGTTAAAAATAATATTCCCATTATAACCGTCTCTAAGGAGTTAAATTCTTTTAACTTTCTTTACTTTTTATCATAATACGAATACATTTCGGAAATATTCTAGGAAATATCTTATTTCACCCTAGAAACTTTATCCATAAGAAATTTTAATGTATTTATGATAGAATATATGAGAATGTAATAAATGAATTATTGTAAAAATTTGGACATTTAACGCCTTTATCGACAAAAGAAAAAGATTTACTTCGTACTAATGGTGGATCAAAGAATGAGTACAGTTACAGAACTTTCTAATTTTTGGCACCCATTGAAAAAGTTTTTACATCTTTCTTTTAGTTGGACATATAATAATGAGCTCATTTATATTCTTTCTCAGTATTTAATTTTATTTTAATAGTCATTGTCATAAACTAATAATGATATATATTTTGATTTAATTTTTTGTAATATAAATATTTTCTGTTTACTCCTTCAATTATAACAAGTTAAATTGAATTGTTGAATTCAATTATTGTTTATTCTTCTTCTCTAACACAAATCACATTTGCTCTACAAGCCATTTCACATAAAATCCACATAATCTAATTGAAACATGCTGACGAATAGTGTGGTCGACGTCACGCATTTTCACATGTAAATCGATCAAATAAATGTATTTCCTTAAATTAAAGATGGTAAAGAATGTCGTGTTTGTTGACTAGTTGAAACTCTTCTGAAATATTCAAATAAAGTGTGTCCCAAAATTCAGGTAAGATTTAAATTTTCAACATTTGTACGTTAACTGTTTTTAATAATTCTTAATTGCCCGCTGTCAACTGTCTTTTTTTCCGTTGGCAAAACTTTACCGCCCAAATAGCGCAAAATTCAAATCTTGCGTAAACTTTAGGATACTTTTTATATATTTGAATAATTATGATTGATTTCATACATTCCAGTTGGTAAATTTCAATAACAGTTACATAAGTTTAAATTTGATGTCACATGCATATTGGAAACGGCAAATTAACATCGAATTGCCGCCATATTCGCCATTGATACGAGAAAGTTAAGATTGAAAACTTTACTGATGCCTTCAATCAATTGTTTGTTTTAGTTACAGTACATGCATGTTCATTGAGAAATAGATTGTGAAAGAATCCATTTGATAGTCCTAAATTATTTTTAAGAATAATTGAACAATGATGTCGTCGGGCCATAAATCATCAATTTCACTTGATGTATTGAGAATTATTGAATTTTGATGAATTGATTATTTTCAAACCAAGTACTGTAATTAAAAAGATTACAAATTCTTTCAACAGAATTTGGCTAGGAAGTCGTTATATTCACAATGTATTTAATTTGCCAAATTGTATAAGTTTAGAAGAGCGGTTGCTATTTATTTAAATGTAGGGCCTCAAAAGCCTATATAAATGTCTGAATTCTAACCATCAAACGCGTAAAATGTACAGAAGAATACTATACCATTGATTGTCTACTTAAAAACAAAAGGGGTGTGTACTCTGTGTCAAGAATCGCCCCGTAAACTATAATAGATGTGAGGTATTTCAACAGATAAATGCACGAAAGCAAAATACAAAAATTTACAACACGTTTCAACTAGTCCACCAACATATTGGCCTACGCATAGAAGAAAGAAACCGGACCTAATAAACATCTGCGTAATCAAGAATATTGTCGAAACATGTCTTGATACACAATTGTGTTACGAATTATCATCAGATCCCTCACCGGTACTAATAGTACAACAGAATAATACAACAGGTAAGATCATTAACACTGTACAATAAAAGAACGGACTGGGATTATTTTCGTGAACGAATTGAAGGAACAATCGATACCAATATACCTTTGAAGAATACAAACGAAATAGAAAAATGCGTAGAACAAGTAAACGAATTACTGCAATATGCTGCCTTCAACGCAACACCGCTCGCAAAGGAGGGCAAAGATATGACATGTCCAATATTTATTAAGAAGAAACTTAATGAAAAAAGGAAATTAAGAAAATTGCAACAACATAGACAACCTTCAGACAAGAAAAAACTGAATGGGCTGATATAGGAATTGAAGGCGCCTTATTAAATAAAGAAAAGAATGAGGCTTTCAAGACATATTTAGAGGCCTTAACAGCAATAGGTGAAACGAATTACTCACTGTGGAAAGCAACACGCAGATTAAAACAACCACAGCAACATAATCCTCCAACATGAAATAACGACGGAACATGGTGATGAAACAACAATTAAAAAGCTGAAAGATTTGCTGAGCAGTTAGAGGACATTTTCACACCGAATCCTACTGTTACAACAGATGAAGAAGATGCTGAAATCCAAAATTTTCTGGATATACCATTACAAAATAATTTTCCGATAAAAAAATTCATAAGTAGAAGTACCGGCTACGATGCTATAACGGGAAAAATACTAAAAGAACTATCATTGATGGCTATAAAACTGCTAACATATTAAATGCAATTCTGTGAACTGGTAATTTTCCATCACAATGGAAAGTGGCAGAAATAATAATGTTACCAAAACCCGGTAAACCGATTAATGGGTAACATCATATAGACCAATCCGTCTACTACCGTGTAATTTAAAAGCTGTTCATGAAATTATTATTAAAACGATTGGAACCAATCCTGGAAGCAGCTTCAGAAGACAACATCCAACAATCGAGCAAGTAAACAGAATCACTAATAAAATAAGAAGTGACCTGGAAGAAAATAAATATTGCTCGGCTACAGTTCTTGATATCGGAAAAGCATTCGACAAGGTTTGGCATACAGGGCTGTAAAATTCAGCAGCATTATTATATACTGCTCCAGTTTTACCTGTCGTCAAGATACTATATCATAAACTATAATGATGCGCGTACCATAATGAAAACAATTGATGCACGAGTATCATAGGGTAGTGTACTTGTTCTGGTACTATATTTGCTCTATACTGCAGACAAACCTACAGTCACATCGGCATTAACAACAACTTTTGCATATGATACGATTATACTGGTTTTACACTAAGATCCAATAATTTCGTCGGAAATACTACAAAATAATCTATACAACATCCAAAAATGGTAACAAAAATTGCGTATAAAGATGAATGAAGATAAATCACAACATATAACGTTCACGATGAAAAAACATACCTGCAGATTATCAGTAAACAATAAACTACTGGTTTATAAAACAACCATCAAACCTATATGCACATGTGGTATCCAACTGTGGGGAACTGCAAGTAACTCCAAGATCAAAATTCTACATCGATTCTAGTCCAAAATGCTGCGTATAATAACAGATGCATCATGGTATGTAAAAAATGTTTTTTTACATAATGACTTCGAAATGTCATTAATTAAAGAATAAATTCAATAGTCCATAATTTCATGGGGATATGTAAAAGAAATCCCAAGTTATCGTGCACAATATACATGGCAGGTACATCAAGGAGTAATCCGATTAAGCTTATACTCCCACACATTCTTTCAATTATAATATCAGTTATATAAGTAAAATTTTAAGTTTGTATGTATTATACAAAAAAATTTTAATTTAAAAGGAGTAAACAGTTTGTATGGGAGGTACTTGAAGGAGTACTTCAATTAAGGAGTAAAAAGTCTGTATGGGAGATACTTCAAGGAGTACTACAATTTTCTTCATTTTCGAACTTAGGCTCAGAAATCAGATAAAAGTGACACGTGAATAATTTCATGGCTATATGTCAATGCAATTACTCCAAGGAGTAATCCGATTAAACTTGTACTCCCAAACATTCTTTCAATTATAATATAAGTTATATATGTAAAATTTGAAGTCTATGTATTATACAAACAATATTAATCTAAAAGGAGTAACATATTTGTATGGGAGGTACTTGAACGAGTACTCCAATTTTCCTCATCTTCGAACTTACCCTCACAAAGCAGATAAAAGTGACACGTTCAAAATTTCATAGCAATATCTCGAAGCACTCCCAAGTTATCGTGCGCATAGACGAACGGAAGGACGGATGGACGGACGGCCCTCCTCTCAAGCCAATATATATAAGCTAGAACTGTTTCTGAATGTCTAAATACAGACAGATTGAATATAAAATGTGTTATAAAAGAAGGCCTATAGTTGCATGCATTTGGCAAGTGTTTATGATATTATATGTGCTAATATCTTCCTTTCTGAGCATAGTTTCAGGAAAAAATTTAAGCCGGTAAATAACTTTTATTTCCCATAAAGTTAGTGGGGCGGTTATACCACCTTCAAAAGCTACTAAATTAACATTAAGATGCACTGAACCATTGCGCTGGCTAGTCGGGAAGTTGTTAAAGATTCGATAAGAAATTTGTATTAAACAAATGTTGTAAGATATTAGCGCGGCTAGGGCAAGGTCTAGGAACAGTTACATTCCAAGTATGGTTTCAGGAACAATTTGAAGGATTAAATATTTATCAACAAGTTGAGGGTAGTTGTTGGGCAACCTCCTAACACCCTATTATGAACATGAAAGCGATTAAATATTGTATTGTTCCCTATTACTATACTCGTAAGCTACCTTAAAAAATTGTTGGCGAAAATTTAGATGTTATGCGGTAGCATAATTCGTGTAATTTGTTTATGGCAATTATGTATGAATTGGTGCATTATCCAGATGAAAACGTCATTAACAAATTTTCTAAACATTTTACAAAAATGCAACTATAGGGTATGAGTGACCTCAATTAATTCAATAAGATGTGAAACTATTCGAACCCTTGTTCGATTCTGATAAAATCTTATTGTGAAAAATTTATTGATTTAATTTCGACTCCTTTGAATTTGAATCCGAATTTTCCGTTCCCTAATTACTCAACGATAACCATCTTATCATTATATTGAATGCTCCAGTACTGTTTTATCATGTCACAATTTTTCTTTTTTATTTATAGAAATCGTCAAGATTTATAATTTATCTTTTTATATAAAATTAGATTTTTTTTTTTTATAAAATACAGAAATAATAAAAAATAGATTAAATGGTTAAAATAATAAAAATAATTTAAATGATATACATGCAAATAAATAAAGTGCTAAACTATCAACTTTCTGGCCGCATATTTTCGAAGCGCCAAATTAATATTGTGATGCTGTCCAATCCATTAACTTTCTGGTGCATATTTTTAAAAAATCAAATTAAAACTTATAATAATCTTATCATAAGCGGAAATTATAAAATTATCATTACTAATACTAATTAATATTAGTATTTTATGTTATAAATCTTATTTAATAAACTTAATGTATGTTTTCTAACTTACAGATAATTTTAACGTAATTTAATTTTCATTTTTATATTTTGAACATGAAAATAATTATTTCGCCATTATTTAATTGTACTTCTACCGCTTCTGTTAAGTTATAAATAAAAGTATTTATAGATAATTCTAATTGATTACAAAATTGATAATTTAAAAACCTTAAAATGTACGGCTCAAGTACATAATTTCAAATGTACTGCTGGGAAATATTGACATTATCAAAATTTATATTATTATCAATTTGTAATTTAAGCGGAATTTCCAAAACTAAACAATAATACTGTGATATAATTGTGATAAACTACCATATCTCCCTTTTTAGACATGGGTCATAATTCGTTAGTCATTGTGATTGCCATGTTAAATTATAATCATCATCGTTTTCTACATGTTTCTACAATGGTTTGGTGGATGTCAGCTTCTTCTAAAATGCTTATCACATCAAGTTGGATGCGGTCGAAAGCTTGTGCAAGATCGATGAAGCACATGAAAATTGGTGTGTTGTATTCAAAGGACTTCTCCACAAGTTGTCGTAATATGAATATCTGTTTATCGCAAATAATTGACTGATATTTCATCGCCAATAATTTGAACAGCACTTAATAAAGTGATACCACGATAGTTTCTCGGATCACTTTTACTGCCCTTCTTAAATATAGGTATTGTTATACTAGTTCTCCAATATGTTGGTATATCTTTACGTGTAAGTAACTTATTGAACAATTTATCAATCTCAGTAGTTAGGTTGTCTTCTCGATATTTTAGACACTAGCTTTTCAGATATCATTAACACCGTGAAATTTTCTATTTTTTCAATGTTTTAATTGCTTATTCAATCAGATGTTGGTTGACATAAAAATTATTATGTTGAACTCTGTGCCTGGAATGTCCAATGAAACGCTCTTGTGTTGTTAAATAAATTTTGGAATTGCATAAATATATTAAATATTATATATTATATTATGAATTTCTATTGTGCAAACGGGCTCATTAGAGTAATGAGCCCGTTGCCACTATATATTAGAACATAATCATTGTTTCGATTTATGCATTTTCCTTTCTTTCTTGTTTCAGATAAATCACGAAAATTAATGTTATGATGTTTCATCTTCGTTAACAGTTCTAGATCTGCTCAAAATTCATGTGACCTAGCTATGGAAATAAAATTAAAAGATTACTCTCTAAAGAAATGGTGTAGTCACACTAGAAAATGGAAAAATAATATATTGTGATATATTATTTTTCCGTTTTCTAGTGTGACTACACCATTTTTTTAGAAAGTAATCTTTTAATTTAATTTCCATAGTTAGGTCACATGAAACAACAACATCACCGAAACTCGATCAATTGTTGTTATTGTTTTTTTTTGTCGGTATATAAATGGTATAGATACGGTCGGGGAAGCATAGTGGTAAAGTGCTAGACTAGCATAACGGTATAATCTGTTATTTTACTGGGGGTTGACAAATTCCTTATCCTTATCCCAATATTCTGTAGGTTATACTTAGGAAACTATGACTGCTTTTCGGAAGATCTGTAAAATCTGTTTGGAGCTCCATGGC
>JANSTX010058320.1:0-23952 GCA_027564355.1 Penthetria funebris
AAACATTGAAGTACTCCTTCAAGTACCTCCCAAACAAACTTTTTACTCCTTTTAGATTAAAATTGGGTTTATAATATAATAGATTAATATAATTATGTTATATTTCTCTTGTATTATATTCCTGTTATTTTGGGCTATTTTGCAATTTTATTTAATAAATACTTATATATTATGTTGTGATCCGTTAAACAACTCCCAGGGCCTACAATAATTGGCGATGTCAATTATATTTCTCTCGATTATATGTATCTTTACCTAGTTTCTAACGTCGCTTGATGCTTTCAATATCGCGTTAGTCGTTTAAAGAAATATTTGTAATTATGATTCCGTTATTTGTGGTCAACTACAGTTCTTCCATTACTTCATTTCTTTATTTGATTAAACTGTATCGATGTGTCTATTCTTAATCGTTGCTATATATCATTTAGGTGTTGAATTTTATTGCTCCCTTTCACTGTGTATATGTAGTTTCTCTTTATAGTACAATATTGACGTTTTCATCTAAGGTGTGATTTTATTGAACGTCTGCATCTATTATCTCATGGCGGCGAAGTTTTTTAGTTTTGAGATTCTATTCATTGTTACCATAAAGTATCACGTTTATGATGTCTTCTTTTAGCTAATTCTCAAGAGATTCCAAATGTTGCTAGCCATAATTGAACCCTAATTTATTATAAGTTTCACGACATTCTTATTTATGGCCCTACTCTGTTTACAAGTAGTTGTTTGCATCAATCTTGTGTCCATTTTCAGTATGTTAAAAATCGATATATGTCGTCTCGTTTGCAATGTGTTTATTTTACAGACATTTGCTTAATGAGCCGTACGTTTAATTTTATATACGTATATAGGCTTAAGATGTCTCCTAAACTTTAAAATCAAAGATAAGTTGTTATGGTTCATTTTAGTTAAGAGAAAAACAATTCATATTAATAAACAATTTATACAAATACTTTAAACATCCTAGAGTTATTATATAACATATTGTTACACAATTGCTGCTAGTTTTGTTGCAATACTTGCATTCTAGTTAAATGTCATATCTCAGCATTTGTACACAATATTAATGTTGATTAGAAAGTAATATTATATATTGGATAAAAATGAATGTCCAACATTGTGTACTATTATCAACCTAGTAAAAAAATAGTAATTAAGATGAGACAAAAATTGCCATACGTATGATATCTATTGATCTCCATTGAAGCTTTTTACCGATTTCGCCATGGTGTTACTATAAAATACAGTATTTTAATATACTTGAAGTAAATCACTTCGATTGAATTTTTATA
Source organism: Penthetria funebris (assembly GCA_027564355.1). Lineage (NCBI taxonomy): Eukaryota > Metazoa > Arthropoda > Insecta > Diptera > Pleciidae > Penthetria > Penthetria funebris. The sequence continues at coordinate 1,293 of JANSTX010058320.1, forward strand.
AGAACAGGTACTAAAGAACCATATACCGTTTGATAAATTATCGTTTTAAAGTAAATACGTTATTCTCATTAAATAGTAAGTAAGTAAATGATACAAACTGGACCTATGTATTTGCCTATATTATTGAATGGAAAATTATGATATGCCATTCACACTTTGTTACAACTTACCTAAATTTAAATGCTTACCTAATTCATAATCAAATATCTACCGTGCATCTCTTCAGTGTCTATACGAGTATGTATGGTTTTAAAAAGAAGAGAACCTAATCGTAAAGTTATTTATTTAAAGTATCCAATAATGGCATAAAAATTTACACATTAAATGAATGTAGATATTTACGTTTCGAGGAAATATTGTTTTTAAATAAACATTTAAATATAAATTTGAATTATTTAAATTAATACAATTTTCAATTGTTAAATAAATATAGGATATGTTAAGTCATGTATCGACACTCTTTAAGAAGCGGTAGTTTTTTTTTTTTTTTAAATAATAATATTTAAAAAAAAAAGACAATAACTACGAGTATATTTACGTAAAAAAAAAAACTTATACTAATTAAATTTTGAATTTATGTTATAAATTATATGATATGAGACTATATCAAAATATCATAAATATGCGGAAGATTAATTTTCGACTGTTAGCCATGAACCCAAAAAATGTTATAAGATTGCTGATTAGCAGTTTTTTTTAAAAAAATATTTATTCATAAAAATTGTTTTAGAAGTCTTATTAAACTTTGGTATTTATGCATAAATTAATAAAATTTTAAACTTGACTGCTTTACCTATACATGCAATAAATTAAGTTATGATCTCTATATCCTCATAATTATATCTTAACCGTTACTCCACATAAAAGCATAGGACGTAAATGAACAACTTTACGATATCTGGCCAGCATCTTCATTTCACTACATCCCTTTCTACTGATACTATGGTCTGCTTAATGACGGTTCCTAACCACGATATTTTTGGAAGATCGGGTTTTCAATTAGCCTGCAGATTCCAGTCCACTTTCTTCAGTTGAAAATTCTGTTCGTCGCCTCCAGATCTGCTTATCTCCAAAATTTCTTGTATGATGAATTTGTGAAACGATATTATTTATCACTTTCCATGTTTCGCAGTCATTAAATAGTACCGGATAAACAATTTGTTTTAAAAATGCACTATTATAGATTTTTTTTGAAATATATAACGATTACTAGACTCCATTTAGCATACCAAATATTGAATCTGGAACTTTACATCTATTTCAGCACCACCATGAATTGTCAAAAAAAAACATCTATTTCTTCGCCATTGATCGCAATTGAGCATCTCCACGATATACCAATCTTCATTGATCTTTAGACTGACTTGCTGTATTTTGCAAGTCGTTTCAATTTAACTCTCATGTCCGAATCTGCCTGTAATAGCAACTAAGCGAAGTAAACTGCCTGCTTCAAGTAAACCGGTTAGACCTGCTCGGATATAAAATGCGGTTCAAAGTTTACTTTGATCATAACCCAGTCCAAAATTAGCATGAACAATAGTGGTGACAGTATAAATACCTGTTTTACACTTGAATGTACATTAAAAATGTCGCTAAACCTTCTACGATTACGAAACTTGATATAGGCCGCGCGGATCATATGCATCAGTTTAGACGGTAGTTTGTACTTTCTAGAATTATCCAAATTGTACTACGATCATTATCATATGCACATATATGAATCAACCTCTAATACAGTGTGTTTTCCTGACCTGAGTGCATGTTATGTTATGCGGGATGCAAGAATTTTGCATATACAAAAAAGTGTAATAAAAAAATTAGTATTTTCTTTACGATTTAACAAATTTAACATACATAATTAATTAATTTAACATGCAATAATGTGTTCACTGTTTCAATGATTTATATTGCTGCCTGCGGCAATTCAATAGTTTTAGGTCATCGTGTTCTGTATAATTCATTCATAATCACAATATTTCGTTTCCATTGTGACACTTTGTGTTGCGTTAATATTTACGACTATTTTTAAGAAAATTATTATAAAATATTTATAATATTCAATAGTCAAATAATAAATAAAGATAAGGAAATAGTATTATGTTGTTTTTAAATAAAAAATCAATTACTAGAATATTGACCGATGAGAAAGGAGTTAATTGAACTTTTTCAATGAAGAACATTTTTGTAGTTCAAGTACAAATGCTCGTATTTGGTGTTCCAAGTATTTGTTTAATTTTTTACTATTAACACCAGCGCCCACATAAATAATATCTACTTTTAATTTAACAAAATTGTTATTTCTTCGATAGCGGTTTAATTTTTTAAAAAAATTATTGACTGATATATGCGGAAATAGAAGAAAATGCTGCATTTACAATGTCTATTTTAATAGGATTCATGAACATTACATATTTGTTAATATGGGTTCTATAGCTGGAAATAGCACTTTGGAATATTTAGAATATTAATTTTCTTCAATTTGTTTTGTTGCAATATGGAAAATAGTTTCTTTGTTTCATTTCCATGAATATAATGAAAATATTGTTTGTGAAAACCTGTGAAAATTCTATGTTTTCAACAAATTATTATGTTTTTTTATCTTTCAAATCTTTATAATTTTAATTTATAATTAAATACAAGGTTGATATAATAAAAATATGCTTACGCATTTGTATTATATACCAACAAAAACCACTATAGGTTGCAAAAAAAATTTAAAAATTCCTATTAATTTTAATATTATTATTATTGCATGTTTATAATAAAATTCACATTACAACATTTTCCGTATTTAATAAAACAATGAAACTATGCACAGTCTTAGCTCACTCACTAAAACGCATCCAATATTCATGTACTATAATTAGTACCATCAATAGATTAATATCATATTTAAAACTATCAACTTAGCGAACCTAGCATCCAATCATCATCTTAATATTGATTGCTAAAAATGATATGCATCCCCATTGTTCAATTTTTGAGAAAATCAATACCAATTCACAGTAGAATATAATTCACAAATATGAATTTTATCATTGCGAATTACTCTTTATTTCCAATAATGCAAAACATATAAATGATAAATTGCTGACACGAAAAATAACTCTTTTCATAAACATTCTTATAACATGTTAATGCGAAAAGATTAACAGGGGGAGAGGACACTGTTCAAAGCGTTTACAAACGAATTCTTTTTCAGTCTTTAACATAATCCTTTAAAATTAAATATCCGCTATTTCACAATGAATTACTTGATTGTGAATAAATTCTTAAATGTTATCATCGTAAACGATACTTAAAGTATAACATATGTTTACGGTAAAGCTTAATATAATGAAGCTTTTTTAATTTCGTCAACAAACGACGACATCAATTTCGTGGTGAACTGAGTGATCGATTAATATTCGAAAATTGGCCAACCTATGTTAACCTTGTTGTGGCACCATCCTAGAACAGTAGATCTCACAAAAAAAAATAACAACAATACCAAATTATGAGAACTTCTTAAAACTACTCATACACTTGCAAATATATTCATCTAAAATTCTAGCTTACATACAGAACATCTTAACATGTTTGGATGTGATTTTTTTTTACTTTTGGCTTCCATTACAGCACACGGATATTCATGATTCATGGTCGATTCATCATCAATATTTATATTATTAAACTCTGTCTTATAATTGGTATCAAGAAATAAATACAGGCAAATAAAACTAATTATAAAATTCTTTGGTAATATAATATATAATATAATAACTCAAACTCAAAACCCGAAACTTAAATGCTGTGGTTGGGTAGGCGATCATAATGCCTCTGGTCTTTTGACAATTTTCCACAAACGAAATGATGATGATACCAGATTTCTTCACAATACATTATGGAATAAAATCATAAATTTATGCTTAAACATCATTGTTGATGAATTACGTGACCAATTAACACCTATATTATTTAATCAAGCTGCACTTTATGTCACCGGTAACTCGACCATAAGATATATATGCAAAATATTTGTCGTATTCGTTGCCTATATGATAAATATTTCACCAAAAAAAAAAATAGAAAGTGAAACTTGAAAAGTGACAAATAACATCGTGTCACCAATCCAAGTATTCGTCAGTAGGTGCCTCAGGCGTATACTAAAAATTATCTGGCCAAATATAATATCAAATGAGAATTTGTATTAGAAAACCCAATTGTCGAAAACCAACGTGGTGAAGAACCGTCATTAATGAGGCTGGTTACCGTGGGATGGGTTGGAGTGAAATGAAGCGACTGCTCATAAATCGTAAAAAATAGCAGTTGTTCGCTGAAGTCCTATGCTTTTGCGTGGACTAAATATCGAGATGATGATAATGAATCATGACGTGGATTTTTTTTAATGTTATATCTTGGACAATTACATTGGTTTTATCTATGCATTTATTGTATTGACATTTTTACCTATTCGAAAAATTTATTGCTTGTGTACATACGATGCATTTTTGATGAAAAACCTTACATAGGTTTTTCATCAAAAATGCATGTATTATTATATTATTACGAATGTTTCTATATAACTTTATTAACTAGAACTGAATTTGCTTGTGTGCACTTTAATAAAATTTTATTAAAACTAGTTTTTCTCTATAAAAAGAATGCATTAAAAAGAGGTTCTATATAGAATTGCATGTGTGCATTCAATGAACTCTATCATAGTACGACTATATGTAATTGTACATATAAATAGTACTAAAATTTTTACAGACTTAAACCAGAAAAGTGGCTTTAAGAACTCAATAAAAACAAACAAAATTGTTTCACAATTTAAAACGTCTTGATTCCTTGTTGAGAAGATGGTTTCCTTGTTGAGAAGATGGTTACGGCAGACTTAACTCTGGATGAATGATATTATTTTAATTTAGGAATAAATCGTGAATTCGATACAATGACAGACAATTTTAACATTTTCAGAATGCACGTTAACAAAATATAATTTGCGTCTATGTAGAATATTTATAGATGTTTCGCAATGTTCAAGGTTCTGTTTATCACATGTAATAAAATACCTGTCTTCAAGGACTGGTAATTTTATTAATGCTAAATTAGAATGTTTCTTGAAAATGAATTTGGTCTTATTTTTAAAACAACTATTAAAATTAGTACTCATTATGAATATCATGTAAACGTAAATTCACATTCTTTTCGCCTCTTCGGTATTTTTGAAAATTTCTTAAATATTAATGGATTTACATAAATTATTTTCGCATTTTTTAATACAATTTTTATAATATAATCATTGTAATTAATAACCCAAACTTATACCTGAACAAATGCGAGCCAATAGTATTTAGGGGCACTGGTCGATTAATCCGACCTTACGCGTCAACCATGGCAAGAGACTTACGGCTTTTCATAAATAACCATAGACTACACAATGTCAATAACATACAATATCTTGGTGTTAGATTTACAAATACATTGAAGGTTAAACTATATCTCGACAACATTACGGCTAAAGATCTGCTTGCATTCACCAAGAACTATAATTATGATACTATCTTTAGAGTTGATTTTTATAGCATTATCTTTGTTAATAATATTGTATTGATTTACAATTGGTCTACGTGTACCCAAATCACCAACTATAAATCCGGCACCTATAACTAAATATTGTATATAAATTATCACTTTCGCCTTTCCTCTCTCTGCACTTTACCTCCATTCCTTCTTTGAACTATCTATCATCAATATATCTTCAATTATTAAATCATAATAAGTCCATCTTCATCATTCCATTGTAACTACCCACAAATTGCCCACATACTACACTTACCATTAAAAGCAGCATTTTCAAATTAACTAGAAACCATTGATGGACTGATAACAAATCAGAGATTCATCTCTGTTTGAAACTTATAGTCCTTCATTAACATTACTTAAAACATCTATATCTCTGTCGTGTTTTTTATCCTTTCCTCTTTAATACCCTGTTTTACACTGGTTTTAGTAATCCTTTTGAACTGAATTGAATTAACATAAACCTATGAGTGCAAACATACTAAATAAAAAATAAAATATTAATAGGTGCACTATCTCTGAATTCAATATAGGTAATCCATAATCATGTTCGGTTAGGATTTCATCTAGCAGCAACTATTTTAGACCAACTACGACTGCCTCTTAATGAATTTGCACCCAAATTTTGTTGGCAAAGTGAAGAATCTTCAAGGCGATGGGGCATGACCACATCAAACTATGATACTTTTCAATTGACTCATCTCGGTATTTACATAAAATCTATGGTTTTAGTAATCGTTTTTACCCACACCTAATTCATTACCTGTCAGCTCATAACATAGTTTTTTAACCACTTCTCTATTTGGTGGCTGATTCATGTGCTCTTTTCATTTATCTATTTGCCGAGTGCCGTTTGTAAACAAACAGAAAAATTTTTGGATCAAATTTTATGTTCTATTTTGAATTATTAACTTTCGGTAGTTTTATGTGTGTTTATCATGTTAATTAAATTTGCAGCGTATTTTACACAGTCTAGAATATTCGTGTGTACGCTTCATTTCGAGTACTTTTCTTAATATATTTATCCAATTTTTTAATTATCTCCTAAAGATATGTACACAGTTCACATTTTATGCCTCTTTTTCTTATTATTAAGTTCCATATTATTAAATACTGCCTTAATCAACTTCGCCCCTAAAACAGATTAACATTCCATCAGTGAGTTGCTTTTCGCCTTGCAAATTATTATCTAATCCACTTGTTTCTTTGTGTTTTACCACCAATATATTGAATCATCATCACCATAATTTTCTTAACTTTTACGCCACATGTATGGCGACATTACGATGTTAATATGCTATTTCCAATACACAACATAAAATGATAATCGGAAGACTGTAAAAAGTTTCTAATATACTGTGAAACATGTAGTTGATCGGTTAAATATTCAAATAATTCGGTAGATTGTCGTATAACAGTTATACAGTTTATCTATGGAATGCTGAAACATCAAGTTCACAAATAGAACATTAATACCTGAATTTTTGATCTACATTCTGATCGTTATTTTGATGGAAGTACGCATAGATTTAGGAACCTTAAGTTGACATCAGAATACTGTACGTAAATATGCATTTCAGTTTATTTGAATGCATTATGTTCATATTCGATACGTTCAACTGCAAATATCGTATGTTTAAAGATATTTTTGGTTACTTCAACAATTTTGGTTTACTAATTCATCAAAGTATATTTCGAACAAGATGTTTAGTAAAGGTGGATTTTCATTGTAGGCTTATAAGTCTGCTCTCGCCTTTTTTCTCTGTGTGAACCAATTAAAATCGAGAAAAATCGTCAAAAAATCAGTTTTGATTGATTCTGGCAGAGAAAATTGTAGAAAATTATATAAATCTGGTCTCGCCTTTTTTTTCTGCGTGAACCAACCAAAAGACGAGAAGACTCGTCATAAAAACAGTATTGATTGATTCTCGCAGAGAAAAAAGACGAGTCGAGGCTTATAAGCCTACATTGAAAATCCACCTTAACTTAGCAATTTCAAGGTTACTTTGAACCACACATTGCAAATTCAAAACAACATGTAGATTTTCTTATGCAGTCTGTCAATTTCAACCAAATACTAAACACATATTCAAAGAGAAATTGATTTTGTTAATGGTTTCGAGAAAGTGCAATTATTAGGTCAGTTGAGATCCCTACATAATGTTTAGAATATTGATTGACTTCTTCGCATTTTTACCTCCACATTGAGTCATTTGTAACTGCATCACAAAGTGCTGATCTAAGTATCCATCTGATTGGTGTAAACATTAATATAGTTTTTTTTTTAATAAGTCACAATAATCAATGAACTGCTGTCACTCTGAGTGTATTATTATGTCTGCACTTGAGAGTCTATCAAATCAACGGTCAACTGCCCAACTGAGTTTATACACTTTCATACACTTTAAAAAAATTGTATGACAAGGTTTCGACATTTTTAAAAACATACTTATCCACAATAGTACCGTACTTTAAATAAACGTTATAAATCCTTACAGGTTCTTCATTAGCAACCGGTGTAATTGTTTTTAACTTGTTTCCCACTGGATCCATTTTTGAGGTAATACCCGATGATTTACATAATATTGATAAACAAATATAAATAAAGGGAAATAAATCCACTTTTATGTGATTGCAATTATAATCTTGTAGTAATTACTTTATTTGTTTCATCCTTGATATTATCGACTTAAAAGTTTTATAAGATCTGTTACTTATTTCATTTTAGAAAGGAATTTTCTCTTGAATTTAAGATTGTTGATTTTATTGACTTCATCAAAGAAAAAAACTACCAAAAATTTATTTTACGAGTACTTGCCATGTGAACGGGTGCAATATTTTTACATGTGCATAAATTGCAATATTATAAAATCATCAAGGTTATTGTGTATCAGTCATGAATGAATAATAAATAATGCATTTATTGCATTCATTTGTAAACAATATGCGTATTTACGTTTACAATAATAGTATAATTATTGTACGGAAATTTAATAAGAAAATATCATATTTTAATTAAATTAAATAGAGTATCAAATTATTAGTGTCATTATTGACCTTATTAAGGAGCATTATTGAGATGAATGCATACTAGAAATGCATATCATGATAGTTATATGACAAATCTCAAAATTGGTGCACTACTTCATTTAATTTAGACCAATCTGTACAACACAAGTACTTTCAAATTTAGTGTCTGAACTTGCTCTCTCGATCATTTAGTCGTGAGACCTCATATTTATATGCATACCATGCATTCTCATCATATCATGGAAAACTGCTACGGTTATTTCTTATAATCAAACCATAGACCAATATCCAACTATGTTTAAGAATTATAAATACATTCGTCTAGTATTAGGTATTTCAAAATATTATATAAGAATTTGTTTACAATTAAGTTAATTAGATTGTATTATCAACAAAGAACTCATTATTGAGTTAAAAATTGGTTTTAGGAAGGAGTTATTCCAATTTGTGTGTATGACAACGAAGGCATACTAACTTACTACCATCAACTGGCATTGGCCGCCAAAAAATTAGTTAATATTGACAATTAAATGGACGAAATCAACAATTGAACTATACAGAAATAATAGTATTTTGTTCTTATATTGACACATGCAGTTCTTAATCATCAGCAGCATCTAAGTCTTATCTCACTAGTGGTTTACTTTTATATTAAGTTACAAATCCGAACTATTTGACGTTTTAACTGTTCTTGCTTGTCCACATTCAATCACATACACTAGTATACATTCAAGTCATTAAATGATATCAATGACGAGAAGAAATTTTATTAGTGCAAACACCAATAAAACAAACTACTATATTGTCGACACCATTTAATTAACAAGCTCTATATCGGTTAGTCATACTTCAAATTGGATATATTTTGTTCGTACATCTATCCTGAATCAGTGCATACTGGTTTTTTTCTCTCAGATACATCGCACAATTGTAGGGAATAACCTGTACGCTTTTCATATCACATATCATTTATGTTTAGTGTTTAAACAAGTATTCATATCAGGGAAACAAATCTTTATGCTAATGTTAATACGAATAAGTAGTTAAAGACAGGCCGCAGGCACTTGCTGTACAAAAAAATAATATAGACTGTACTATAAACTACACGCATCGAGTCTATATATGTAATCGTCCATGAGATATTTTAAATTTTGTATAAAAACTATACTTGCTTGTGTAGTATGTATGCTCTCCTGATACAGATCTTCAAAATTATGAAAATAGGCCTCATAACTTTATGCTGGTGTTTTATTCGAATAAATAGTTAAAGACTGGTAGGTACTTTCCTTTCACGGACGGAAATGAACATAGACTATACGATAAACTGTTCGCCATGATTCTATATTTGTAACTGTCCACGAGTCTGGTTATGTAACCATTCATGAGAAATTTTAAATTTTGTTCAAAAACAAAATCTGCTTGTGAAAGTATACTCTCTTGATACAGATTTTCAAAATTATCGGCATCGGTTTTAACAAAATTTCTAATATAAGCATGCTCATATATGAATAAATAGTTAAAGACTGATAAATAGTTACCGTCTCCTGGTAAAATCATAGACTACATGATAAACTGTGCGCCGATTTTAATTAAACCCATTAATGAAGATGTAAAGCATTTAACAAAGAGTTTGAAAATCTTTTATTAAAAATTTTCTCTAGAATTTAATAAATCATTTGTCAAACTTTTCGTGATCTGGGTTAGGATAGTTAACAAAAGCGAATTGAATATCTGACCAATTACTACCAATACCTACAAGTGGTGTCCACCGGGATTGTAGTTTAATACTAATTTCCATTCTTGACCAACCGTGGCAGTTGAGTGTTTGCATCTCCAAAAAAGTATTAAATGTGTAACAATAGTTCATTTTTATGAACCTACGGAGCAGGCATCGTGTAATGAAAAGAATAATTTCTGTAGTCTACTTTCACACTGCCTTGTTGAGATTAAAAGATTGAATAATGTCATATGTATAAGTGACGCTAATGCAAATGTTGCCGCAGAAAACATATTATGGGTACACATGGAGTTGTAGATATGAATGGATTAATAATAACCCTTGTAATCTAATAATGAGAATAAGAGACATCAAAAGTGTAATTAATAACAGCAATTCGATGGACTCACAGAATCTGCGGACAAGATATCGTCAACTGGACGAAAAGGTTGATAATAGTGAGTTGCGAACTTTTGTTAAACCGCATTGCAGTTCGGACACAACTCGTTGTAAAAAACTTACTATTTGACAAGCAAACTAAGCGTTGACCGGTACCGATAACATATCACCCCAAATGTTGAAGGTAAACTTGAATGACATTTCATCAATTATTAGACACCATTATCAGTGGTGTGAATAAAAGCATTCAAATTAATATTGCTGCAATTAGTTATGAATTAATTTCTACTAAAATTATCAGATTGATGTAATTGAGTTATATGCTAATTACTAATTATCATCAAGAAATGATGACAGGCATTTTTGTGATAAGTTAAAAAATATCAAATCGTCTATGATACATGGAATATAATTAGCATAACACATAATTAACAACAATAATTAATATCTGAATTTTGATATCACATTGTAGAAAGTTGTGTTTAGCATTTAATTTGGTTTTATTGGTTTTAACTTTTAGTTTTTCTGCAATACGAGAGACGTGCTTATTTATAATATCAAATTGTCCATTATTATATTATGACATTTTCTTATAAAATGAATTTTAAATTTATGGAAATTAAGTTAATCGTTTAATTACATAATTTGAATTTTAAAAAAAGAGTAGGTAATGACATTTTGCCATAAGTTCAATATTTCTTCTTTTGTTTCTTTGCAGTGTATGATTCATCAGTGAAAGTGCCGAATGGCATTGAATATGGTGTCACATACCAATTTGGTAATTTTGATCAATGCATCATGAATAATTATGCTACATCAAATTATAATAATGATGTTGATAGAATTTCACATAAATATTGTTTAGCTGATGTAACAATAGATGGTTACAGTTTGCGAACGAATGCGGTTAGGAAATTTATGGTAATTTTAATTTATGTAGTGTTGGATTTTGAATTTTTTTTACAGTGCTTCATCTAGGATATTGTACCAGTAAATATACTTAACTTTACATTCTGATATGTTTTCGAATAACAGGTAGCCACAACTTTCAAGATTCATCATCATCATCGTCATATCAACGTTTACTCCAAGCGAAAGCATTAAGCATCAACGAAGCACTACCATTTTTAATGATTTCCGGCAAACAACTTTACCTTACTCCACATCTTCTGACTGGTGTAAGCTTGATTAATGACAGTTTTCCCCCACGTTATTTTTTGTAAACCAAGTCTTCTACTACAGAAGTATATAATTGATCGGAAGCCTCAGTGTCTGGCAATTCCAATTTTTTTTCTTTGTGTAATAATCGTGTCAAGATTCGATTTCCACAAATCCTCATTTGATATTATAATTGCCCAAAAAGATTCTTAATATCTAAGGCACCTATTACTGAAACTTGGATTTCTGACATGATGCGACAGTCATTACTTTCAAAGTCTCGCAGCCATACAAGACTTCCGATGTACAATTTGTATGGAATGTATGCAATTTGAACTTACCAAAAATTTGTAATCCGCTTAGCATTCCGAACATCTGTCGTTGTTTTTGTACACTATCTCTTGGTAATTAATGTCCCAAATACTGAAAAATTGTCCACCATCATCTATTACTGTATTATCCATTTCAAAATAACATGTCATCGAAGAACTAATTTTCATTAGTTTCGTCTTTGAAACAATTATGCGCAGACTCACCTTTAAACTTCTCCTACACTGTTGGCCCCAGTTTCAGCCAGTAAATAAAACTTTCTTTTGTATGAATAGTCGTAACGTACTATCTGTACGCAAAATTATAAATGCTCGAACCGCCAATAATCACTCGTTTTGGTTTCTGATAGCACAAAGACTACACCACGTTATTTTTTAGCACACACCTTGACATATTATCAAACTGGTGACTCAGTTTTTGTGTTAGGTCTATCCAATTTCTGATTCTATGGGAATGTACATCAATTTTTAAAAATTATGGGATGTTCACATTTTGACGAGTCTGCTTTTTTTATCGTTTTAAGAAATATTTACTGCAGAACGCTTGATAATTTGAATATAGTAAATTATTATAGTTGATTGGTTGAATTCCAAAATTCTCGTAAATATACAAATAGTAGCATTTGTTTATTAGTTCTGTAGTAGTAGGAATGTAGTGTCTTCAGTCATAGACAACTCAAGGATTATAAATAGTAAAATTATGTTTTATTTTTCTCTTTTCATTATGAATATCATCATTATAACGAACAATAGTAAATAAAACATTATTGAATTTAAATAAAATAATGATAATTGTGATTTAATCGTTCAATCTGCAATCTGTTATAAGGTCTGCATTTTGATGTATTTAATAATTACAAGCATTCAAGTGCGTATAGTGACATGTTGTAATACGTTTAAGTTGTTTTAATCTAAAATTATTAATATGAACCCTCCTTGATCAATTGATCTAACGATATATGAATATGTACACGGTATTTGCATAAATATTATAGAATGTTTTCAAACAGAACTATGTTAATTTTATCATAGATTAAGCATTGGTATATATACAAAACTTAGAAAATATCTGACCAATTTCCATTCATTGATTGTTCAATATTTTTAAGTTAATTAATGATCATTTAGTGTGGGAACTTTAAGTTGTTTTTGATACATTTATAGTCAGTGTTTCTCAATATCTAAGTTGTGACCATGTTGCGGTCAGGTAAGTTACGATATATGTACTCTATATCGTAATTTACCTGACCTCAACATGTAGCCTAAAAATGCTAAAGCTGCATATGTTTTTCGACTGCAATTCGATTATTTACGAGTACTGCAGCAATTTCCAGATCATTTGACGTCTTTTAATAGAATTAATGATAATACATTGAATTTAATAATGGCGAAATAAAACTTATAACACATAATCAACAACACCAGCGATGTACTTAATTTGCGAATGCATTCTAGTCAATTGAATAAATAGAATGATAATGTAAGTGTCGAGGAAGGGTAATTTAGGTACCAAATAAACAAGCATGTTGTAATCATTTTTCATAATAGACTCAATTCAGTCTTGTAATCGAGAATTCGACAAGAATTATACAAGAAAATGATCGGCCGTCTTTATCGTAACTCGTAGCGTAGAATGTTAGATCGTAGAAAGGTTTACAATGTAATTGACGTACATCCCAGTGTAAAGCAGACATGTATCTTGTTGACAGTATTCTGTTGCCACTCGTCTTACATTGGATTATGCCAAAGTCAACAATAAAGCAGATGTTTAGAACTCACCTTATGGTGAAGTGCCTAACCAATTGTTCAGAACTTGCAGACCAGTGCTATTACTCGTACTTTATTCAAGTAGCATTGTCAACGTTTTTAATTCTTTTAAAAACTATTTACTTTTCACTTGTTTGCCCATTATTTGTTTGCTTGCCGCCTATTTGCTGCCTCTGTACCGCTACTTTGACATTTAATTTTAACTTCTTTACTTTATTTTTGTCACCTATTTGCGGCTATAATTGCCATTTGCTTGACGTCTCTTTGTTTGTTATTTGTCACTTCTTTGCCAGTATCTCTTTCAGTGACTTTTTGCTGCGGTATATAAACAAATACGTACTCTAACATAGTACAACATCCCACCACGTTCCACCACATCTTTCATTGCAATAATAATAATTATTATAATGATATTCATAATATTTATAAGTTTTTTTAATTAAAAAGTAAAATTTCCACGGAACTAGCTGCGTAAACTATAATTTAATGGCCACAATGTTTTGGCTCTATTTCAAAATTAATGATATGAACTTCATAAATGTTTGACTAATAATATCAAATATATTTTAATGCATAAAATTCTTGCAGCATTTTCATAGTAGCCTAATCACAGTTTTTTTTTTAAATATTTTTTATTTTTGACTACAAATAATAATAAAATTTAAATTAAATGTTAATTTCGCCATTTTAAATCTGGTATTATAACAACTTATAGACGATGCATAAAATTTTTTTGTTATTAATTGAAACAGTTATTTTATAAGAATATTATGCAAACATTGTTAAAAATAGTTTATTTAATTTACAAAATGTGTAATAAATTATCTCGTAATCAATTATAGAGGGGGAGGAATAAATACGACAGCTAATAAATAACACAATAATATTAATATGTACTGCAAAGATTATTTTTTTACGGCGAACAACTACCTATCGATGAAATTATTAACTAAAACTTAAATTTGTGAAGTATTTAAGTCCATGGAGTGAATTCAATATTTTACAATTACAAATAGTAATATCACAGTAATTTAGTATTTTAAGAAAAACTACTTCTGGTAGGATTTGTAACAACGTGCGATAAACAACAATTTCAAAATTTTTTTTCATTCTCAACCATCTTAATTGTAACAGTACTACTATAAATTAGGATGTAAGAAGGACATTCAATGCACACACTATTGGAGCCAATATAATAGTAATTAAACTAATAAAATAATTTTGTCGAAGGTTCAGTTTGTGGTCAACAACTGATTGACGTATTAAGACTAACATTCTATTTTGTCAATATTTTATCTTGACGAAACATTTATTTGATATCGGATAAAATGTTTAGTAAATAAAGTAGTTTAGTAAAAATTCGCAATTTAAACACGAATTCTAGTACAAAATTGCATAAGGTATCTATGCAATAAGATTCTAGAGTGTGTGAAATTTCGTTCTGAAACGCTATTTAAAATCGTATAACTTCTCACATTTTTAGCAATTGTAACAGGAACCTATAACTTATTACAGATTATGCAAATATTCACCTAAGGGTTTTATTAAGAGAATTATCTTATTTATATGAAAGCGTTCTGTAATCGTTCAGATTACAGAACGGTTCAGATTCATTTCTTATAGACAATCAGAAATGCTTTCTCACCGATGAACCTATTCGTATAAAACTCATGTGGATATATAAGTACTTACTTGTATGAAAAATTTGCACTTCCATTATACGAGATTAAAATCAATATTTAAAGTTTGGTAAAAAAAATAAAACTGAGAACTGGTTAAGTGGTAAGTAAATAAGTAATTTCTTTTTATTCTCTATTGAAGAATCACCAGTTATTTGCACTTGAAATCATATTAATAAATTATTGCATAATATCTACAAATCAGGTAAATAGTACAATAAAAATTATTCATAGTTAACACACGTTACTTGTGCAGAAGTGTAAATTGATAATCTAAATTTGAATATAATAAAAAACAAAAAAAAAATTAAACTTAAATTTAATATATAAAATTGTTAGAATGATGACCATTCATGTACGTCATCATGATTTTATCAGCTCAACGTTTTAATTTATGTAAATACCGAAAGTATAATTAAACAATAGTTTTTAAAATTTTTAGAAGTGATTCCATCGATAAGGGGGAAACATTTCAATAAGATTACAAAATATATAGTTCGGGCAAAATGCAATTATCTGACACCGATCCGATAAAATCTGTAAAATTCCCTCTAACATCGATCGATTTTTCAGCATAATAATGTATTAAAATTCAAGTCTCTAGGAATTCACCCATTGGATGGAGACTCCAATTTCAATAAAGGTATGATTTCACTAGATGGACATAATGTAATTATACTGGCAAGCAACAACAATAGTAACTGTGAAACTGTCTCTAACAGTCAATGACGGTCAAAATGGCACTTAAAAAGTAGTCTCATGTTTGTTTCCAGTAACGGCTTTAAATTCTTTTTTAACTATTTGAATATTATAATTTACTCGGCTATTATAATCTACTACTGCTGATGTTTGAGCAATCAATTTAGTTTCAAATGTATACCATGCATGAAATTGAGTGTACAGTCTGTTATAATTTAGCCAATTTAAGTGACACTATTCATGCGGATTTTGGTTCTTTAAGCTGTGCAAAAATGTTTTGTTCAAAATTTGAAATTCGCAACGTAATTAATTGCTGGATTACTTTATATAGTGTTTTCAAATTACTGTTTGTTTGTAAGCATTAGTAACGTACGGTATTTGAGGACCAGATTACCAGAACAATATTCATTAAATCGTAATATAAATGGATAGTGCTCTATTATTCTAATATTCAAAATAATGGATAGAATTGAACAACTTTAGATAACGAAATAATCGTCGTTTTTTGCCATAAGTTTAATTTCAACATTGGTCGCAGTAGATCTCATTATAAATTTGACTTCAATATTCTTGTATAGCATGTTTCACAATATAATCACTACATAGTAACTTAGACTATATGTGTATTTCAAGAGAATATGATCCTGTTGACTTGGACAGAATTATATTGGGTAAAATTTATTATGGACTCAGTTTTAGTGTATTTATCAAAATAATAGGATTATGGGCAGTAATATCATTAGTAAAACTATGAATTGGAGTTAACATAATATGAAGTCATCATTCTGGATAGAAACAGTCTGCGACCCCATCTAAAATAAATCTGGCTTGAAATTCAATACCTGAATAGCCATAATGAATACCGCAATATACCAGTTATTATAATACCAAAATGCAACAGTATGTTCAATTCTGTTAGAAAATCGAGTAGAGGCTTCAAATTTCACTAATACAAGCATCAACGTCAAATTTTAATAATATAAATCATACCACATATGAACATTAAGTCCATAATTTGATACCTAGCAATTTAAATTGAAATAATATGTTTATACGTCTGTAATTGACTAAAAATTTGTCATATTTAATACTGTTGTGAAGTGGAAGCGATTGTTAAACTTCTTTTTCAACTATGACATTGACAATCACTCAACTGTGGTAATCTCCGATATGCTGTTCTTAAATACGGAATTGGTATGTGTTCTAATTTCCTGTCTAAAGTTAAATTTGCTGCGTTTAACTTAACAATTGAAATATAATTAAACTTTGAACAATTACCATTTTACTAATTAATTATTATTATGTATTTACATAATCATCACTTCATTAAAATTAGTAAATACATTATTTATCACTTGAAAATTATTGACAAGAGAACTTAATTACATGTATTTATCAATTGGCAATTGGTGATGACTTAACAATTCCACGTTTTCATATGTGATTTAAAATATGTTATAGGAAGTCGATTGTCGGCATTTATACTTAAACTGGTAACGTACAAGCCATAACAATTAAGTTGTATAATAATAATAATATAGGATTATCTAAATGATGAGATGAAGAATGAAACAATAAAAGCTAAATCTACTAATCGCAGTCTAGTGTAGGACTTCAGTTGACGGCCATGGACACCCATACTGATATCGGAAAATTTCATGTCATTAAATCAAGATTCTATTAAACAAGTTGAAGCTATCAAGCATAAAGGCATTGATAAAATACAACAAGGTTTAAGCAAAAATGCTAGGTATTGTTACATAACTATCTGCACGCCACCAAGAGGAATCAT
Organism: Penthetria funebris; assembly: GCA_027564355.1. NCBI lineage: Eukaryota > Metazoa > Arthropoda > Insecta > Diptera > Pleciidae > Penthetria > Penthetria funebris. The sequence goes on from JANSTX010058320.1 coordinate 19,428, forward strand.
ATTACACCACGATTATATTTTCTACAAATACTATATCCACTACGCCATCTATTACCAGTATTCAACAAACATAAAACATCGAAAATAATGAATAACAATCTAGGAAAAACCCATACAACTGATCGAGAATATTATAGACATTTGTGGAAACAATTATTGAGAAAATACCAGATTGTTCTCGATATAGATTTCTATATTATATAAGTGGCGGCATTGCATCTAACAACAAAAATTACTGGTAATCAGAAGGAACTCAATCTAATTAACTTCCATATTTGAGTATTGTTTATCATACCGCTTAGTGTTAACTAATCTTTTTTAAATATTTATTAATGAAATTTTCCTAGTTTGAAGTACTTGAATTTAAAAGAGAAGAAAAAAACCACCACTTAAGAACTTAATGTACTTAACTTTTGTGAATTGAAATGCTATTTGAATAATAGTAAATATTCAACGAATAGTTCTGCTAATTTAAAGTATTTTTTATTCAAAATAATGTTATTGTAGGTAAATAGAAAGCCAGTTAATAAATTGACCTGTAAAATACTTGAGGATATTAACTCGTAAAATAAATTGAGTCTTTTCTTTTTCCTTTTTGTCTTGTTTTCATACATTACTGACTTCAAATTGTAATCAAATGTTTACTGTGCCTCCATGATGTGCAGTCTAATTAAACTGACATCAAATAATAGCTGCTCGGAAATCATCGATTTAGGAACTAATATCAATGCTACCGACCTGGGTAACTATGTGTAAGTAACTCGCACTGCGGTACTTTACGATTACATGCAAAATGCAACTAAATACCACACAATTAGACGGTTACGATACAAATTTTTAAAAGCATAATAATAAACATCGATTAAAAAAAAATCTAATACTTCAACCAGCGAAACATAATTTTACGCTGTTATATTTTATGCCATTATATACGAATAAATAGTTAAGTACAGAGGTACTTGCTGTCCACGTAAAGGATACAGTTCACGAGTCCGTTTATATAACCATCTATGAGATATTTTAAATTTTGTTCAAACCAGAAAAAGATAACTTTATGTTAGTATTATATTATTGACTCAGGCAGCACTATAGATGTCATTTATTTAACTATGATTCAATGATTCACTTGTTGTCCGAGCCAAAAATTATGATCAGTTGAGCACATATTTTTAATTATTAACACTGCCAGGCTTTACATATACGGAAGCAATATATCATCCACGCTGTTACTACGTGAGGTATTTGCGTTCCGTTTTATGGCAAGAACTTTTTTTCGTTTCCAATGATTAAAATGTGACAAAAGGTCATCAGCATAGTGCCGTCCAATTTCATTCCATTTTAAAAGTTTCGCCACAACCTTATTTAAGTTAATATTAACGCACTTTTTTTTGTTGTCTTTTCAGTTACAAAATAGTACTTTAATACACTGGGGTATTTGTGTACCAGCATCCTGTGTTTCAAACGATATTGAAACATTTATTTCAACAATTACTGGATATCAAAATGTACATGTGTCAGACGAGAACTGTTCAGTTAATAGTTTAGTAAAGTTTTCAACAGTAGATATTATTTATGGGTAATTTTCATTAATTAATTTTAATAAAAATTTAAACATCATAACCATTTTCAATAATTATTTATCTTCTTTTAGAATGTATTTTGACTCATAATACATTCTAGCAGAAGATAAATTTATTACTGTATTATGATGAGTGTCTGTACTGTGCTAGAGCACACGACGCGGCAGACACAAAAATATATTTGCCAAGGCAAATCTCTAAGGGAAATGCCTGCGGAGGCATCATCATCAATAAACAACCGACACTATCTCTCACCACATTCCGTATCACTGGTATCTCTGACCACATTCGTACCACTGGTATTAGAGACTCTTTAATAATGGTTCTTCCACATTGCTCTGGGTCTTACATTACTCTTGTGATTCCTGTGCGTATCTTTTAATTTTACTTTAATGTTATTTCTCACCTTCAACGTTTATAGCACTCATATAATGGTGCTAATAATCAAATAGTTTAGAACATACGAAACTTTATATTTTTTTAAATTTGCGACGACTTTCAAACTCCAAACGGCATATCAAATTTGTATCGTCTGAGAAGTCGAAATTGAAGTCAAAGTCAGAGTCTAAGTCGCAGTATCAGTGCCCAGTGTCAAAGTTAGAGTCGGCGGCGTAATTGTAATAGAAGTCGGAGTCAGACTTGAACTTGAAACTGGATGTTTGAGTAGGCATAGATAATGGCATTGGAATCGGAATCGAAATAAAGTTCTAGTTGTAGTCATCATAATAGTCTGTCAACTTCGCGTTCTTTTGTTATTTTAAAATTGTGAACTGACTTCCTATACGAGAAGGATGCTGATACATTTATTTTATATGTTTAAAAACACCTTAATCATTTTTTCATTAACTTTTTAGATGCATCATTATAACTTTTATATCAATGGTTCTATTTTGCACTTGTTATCACATTTACATGCATTATAGATCGCATTCAATTAAAGACCATCCCAGAGGCTGTTTTGAAATGATTATGAAATCATTTTCACTTATAGGTTAGTAAAGAATTTTGAAAGAAGTTTTATATTGTTTTCCAAATTAATATTAATATTAATATTAATATGACCTTATACTGACCAATTTAAGTGTCACTTATATTTTGGTAAATGAAACTCAATTTATGTTTCAGAAAATCTTAAAAAACTGGTACAACCTAGTAAAGATGATTTGGGTCTAGGTGCAATAAACGGAATTAAAGCGATATCAATGTTTTTTATCATAGCCGGTCATGCCTTACTGTTTATGATTGGTGGACCCATTATGAATGCTGAATTTTATGTTAATGTAAGAATGATTAATTTAATTATATTTAAATAAATAATTAATTTGAACTTTTAATTTTAATTGCAGGAAATCAAAATGATAAGAAATGCGTTTCTATTAAACTCGCCATTACTAGTCGACACATTTTTGCTATTAAGTGGTTTTCTATTCGCTCGATTATTACTTTTGGAATTGGAAAAGCGCAAGGGAAAAATTAATTTCCTTTTATTGTACTTCTTTCGTTATGTAAGGTAAGTTTACAACAATTATTTTTAATAACCTCCGGTCCAGTATAGGTGCACAACATTAACATTTTATGTGTGCCAAATTTTATGTGTTCCAAATCAGTTCTGGGTACACAAGACAAATATTTGTTTCGGAGAAAATGGAGTACCAACCGCCGCTATGTTGAAATGATAGTTATTATGTTAATTTATTATAAATATTTTATTTGTTTTTAATCACAATTTTCAGATTAACTCCTGCATACTTGGCAGTGATTGCATTATACGCTACATGGCTACCTAAATTAGGTTCTGGACCTCTTTGGAATCAACGGATAAATTTGGAACAACAACGTTGTCAATCATCTTGGTGGCTCAATTTACTTTATATTAATAATTACGTTGGAACTGATAAATTAGTAAATAAACATTTATCACCAATGAAAGATGATATTAATTGCAATTATTTTTTTTCATGATTTTAGTGTATGTTTCAATCATGGTACCTTGCGGCTGATACTCAACTTTTCATTTTGGCACCACTTATTCTGTATCCTTTATGGAAATGTCGTAAAGTGGGTTTATCCATAATTGGATTGGCATCAGTTATTTCAATTGTAGTACCTTTTGTTCTAACATTTGTTAATCATTTGGACGCAACACTTTTACCATATGCTGAGTAAGTTTAACTCTTAAAAATAATGTAATGGATTTTTCATCAACATTTTAATTCAAATTCTTCTTTTAGTGAAGCAACTGACATATCTTCGAATGCATATTTCCTAAGTACTTATATTAAGACACATATGAGAGCAACTGCTTATATTTTTGGCATTTTAACTGGATTTTTGGTACATTATTTTCAAGAACAGAAGTATTTACATACATAAATTAAACTTTTAATTATAGTTGGTTGAACTTAAAACTTTAAGTTATTGTATTCATTATTTTTCAGTATTTCAATTCCATATAAATTACTGTGGGTATGTTGGCCATTTGCCATTATCATAGGATTTGCTTCAATGTTTTCAATAACATATTTTTTGGTAACACCAACATTTACTGCCATTGAAAGTGCGTGCTATGCTGGATTTCATCGTTTAGGATGGAGTTTAGCTACCAGTTGGATTGTATTGGCATGTGTTTTGGGTTATGGTGGCCCATTGAAACGTGTACTCAGTTCAAATGCATTTGTACCATTTAGCAGACTAACATATTGTGCATATTTAACAAATGGATTAGTTGAATTATATCAAATTGGTTCACTACGATCACCAACTTATATGAGTATTATTAGTTTGGTAAGTATTTTTTTTATATGATATTGTACAAGACTAGGCAATGTAGCTCAGTTCATTGATGGGCATATCAATGTGATAAGTGTAGAATTCAATGTTTAGGTCCGAAAACTTTTACTAAATTATGTTAAATAGCTTAGGATAATTTGTGTATACAAATGAAA
>JANSTX010058331.1:0-18824 GCA_027564355.1 Penthetria funebris
AAAAGTTGCAAAGCAACTTTAAAATCGTGTTTAAGTTCATTAGAATTAAAATGAGTTAATAGACAAATATAATGAAACACAATTTATATAGAAACAAAATATAGTTTTTGAGTTGTATGTTGATCGGAAAAGCCTTTAATATAATTAATAGACCTTTATAAAGATTTAAGGCAGTTCAAAAGTTTGTAGCAGTTTTAAAGTTTTAGTTTTAAAGTTTCAGTTTTAAAGTTTTGCAGCAGCTCTAAAGTTTTGCAGCAGTTATAATGTTTTGCAGCAACATTTAAGCTTCGCAACAACTTTAAAGAGCTTCGTAGCAAGAATTCTACATCAACTTCTAAAAGCTTTACATAAACTTTGTTTTGCCGCTACTTTTGAGTACTTAACTAAACATACTACTAATTTGTAATGGAAAATTTCAATTTACAGAAGCTTTACTGTAAATTCATTCGCATATTGCATTACATTTTCCATACTTATGGAACAATAAAAATAATTGCAATAACCAATAGTAATACAAGTACCTTGAATATAGCAAACAAACAGACAGAAAAAAACTAGAAACCTAAAAGAGAATAAGAGATGAGAATCAATTAAAAAATGCAAGGAAAAAAAGGGAAATGATTAAAATTGTTATTCGATTGATTTATATGCTGTAGATGAGATAGATGAGTATTGCGTTTATAAATAACTTTATAAAGAAAAAGAAAATATAAATAAATCAATAAATCGATAAGAAGTGCAGCGCGTTTATGCATGCGAATGAATTTAGCGGGAAGAAAAACTACATTTTGTAATATATGCACAACTTGAAAATGTATACATAAAGAAAATTGTGATAGAGTGCACACTCTCGTATATTAAACAAAACTGTCATCGGGTGTTTGAAGGAAACGGACATGTTTCAGGTCTGTTAGGTCTTGCACAAATCATATATCATTACATGAGATGTTTTATCAATCACTTTAGACCATTACTGACATAAATAGTTATCGAGTTACCGATGACACCGCACGTGGAAGAAAAGATGGATTAAGTAATCTCGATGACAGTCGGTCACCAATATTTTACTGAATATGAGTAAGTAGCTTCATGAAGTAAATATCATTTTTTTTTTTTATCAATTTTCTTTATGTATAATTTCTAAGTTGTGTAATTAAATAAAATTAATGTAAATGGGGCAAAGTACTTTAAGTACTATAATTATTACATGCATACGATGTATACGAGTATAAATGAAGAAAAAAATGTTTTTAATTAGTGCACAAACAAAAAACCGCTAATTGTATTTATTAATTGTATATAAGATATGTTGATGCAAAAGATGATATCACAAATGTACGAGTGCATATACACATTTATAATAACATTCTAGAGTGTAACAGAACTGCATCTATGGATTGATAAAATATAATTAAATAATTATCTTATTTTGTTTCCCGGTACCCATTTCACCTTATTTAATAAAATTATGTATAAATAAATATTTAACATTAAACTGAATAACATCACCATCTCAAGTTCTATGAAGTTGTCGGCAGTAAAACAAAAACTAAATTGAAGAAAGGTGTCTTACTTATTTTTTATGGATTTCACTTCGAGTCAAAAATTCTAGAATATTTAAGAGTTGGTACTTTAAAACATACTTCTTCATGCAAATTATGTGGAACACAATGTATGCTATAGATCTTTATAATATAAATGTGATACTCTGCGATCATCAACATATTTTTCAATCGAATAGACCACCTTCGTCATGACAGCTTAGTCTATAACCTTCTGTATACTGGACTATTTCAGTCAAGATCTTTATCTTACTTCAATTCTGATGGATACTACAATGCATTAAGGGTCATTGCATTTGAATATCCATCAGACTTTACTTATAATTTGACTTTTCAATTGATTAATTCCATGCATAGAAAAGAAGTTGCTAGAAAATTTAAATACGAGTATAAATGTTTGAATTAATGTGATGATCATTCAGTATTTTCTACTTGTTCTTTTTTTTTTTTTTATATTTACTTTAAAATTAAAATTATTATTTACTTTAAAATCTACTCGCGTATAAAATAGCTGTGGTGTGAATTTTTAAGTGTCTTCACTTGGAAATGCACAAAGATGATATCATCAATTGGTATATATGAGAAACTATACCTACATTTGTACTCGTATGAGTGAGTACATCACTTGGCTTATCGATTTTAAAATGTTTATTTTAAAATTTAAATATCTATAAAATTTATGATAAAAGTCTTAATCAAAAAATGTTTAATTTTATCAACAAATTCAACAAAAATAGGTTTGTTTACATTATTTGTTTGTGTTTGTGATTGTACAATAATGCATATTATGTCTAAAAAGTCTTATCGATCAAAAATAGAATAGAAGAACAGATTCCAGAATTGGGCAGTGTATTCTATATACTGATGATGCAATGGTCATTAGATTACTGTATAGAAATGCCATCAGAATAGCAGATTAGTTATTTAAAAAAAATCAAATTCATTAATTATTCTTTTAAGGCACAGTACCTCTGATGGTGCGGGAAAACATTTCAATGAATTTTGTATTTAATTTCAATAGACTTTTAATGAATAATTAATTAATTGAAATTCTTCAATAAATTAACTGTTTATACAAATATCTTTAATTAAAATCTTATTATACGGTAGAGAAATATTATCAAAAATTATTAAACATTTGACCTATTAGTGAATGGAATTGCTTTTATGTAAATAGTGTTTATTGAATTAATTATCTGTCATAATATTTAATATTTAACATTTTATTTCAAACTGTTAAATGCAAAGTTTTTTTTCTACAAAAAAAAAAAAAAAAACAAAACAAAAAATACAACAAATTACATCTAATATTAACAGCATTTAATATGTTAATAGGTTCGGCTCGAAGGACCATAAATAAGTTTGAAAATTGTTTAATTACGCTCTTTTTCTCCCTCTACTTCTTTGCCGCATTTCTTATTTCTTAATGCCTTACAAACGAGATCTCTAGAAACTCTATCAAATGCCTTCTCAAGATGAATGTGAAGTGCAGGTCTTCCTTATTATCCTCTGTTCTTTTCAAACATTATATGAAGTGTGTGTATAACATCAGCAGTTGATCTTCAGTTGACGAAGCTGAACTGATTTTCTGAACTATTAATTAGACCGAGTCTTGTGTCCAAAACTCTTTCGCATATTTTTGAGGTGTGTGAAGTAAGTTTTATTTCGCTGTAGTTAAAACGATTCTGTATATATTTCTTATTTTTATAAAATGGTAAGACTTAACTTCGTCTCCATGAATTAGTTATTTTATATTTTCGCTTTCATCTTTTAGATTTCACGGCATGTATGTCTTTACCTGCAGCATTTTTTTGTGCAGCAATTTATATATGTATATCAAAACAAATATGGGTCGCCGGCATACGACAATAAATCACCGTTCATTTCAGCTGTTTGTTCGTAGAAAATTGTATGTCACATATTTAATGTGAATCTTAATCAATCACTGTAATATTTGAAAAATATTCTAGTCCATTTGTGGAGGAGATGGTAACAAGGGTGCATATATTTTGAAAGTACACAGAGCGTTGTTAATTCGCAAAGCAAGTTACTTGAAAGTTATTTATTACCAGTTCTTGGAAAGTTGTTGAATTCTGCACAAGCCTCATCTCTAATCAAATAAATATTTTGCATTATTTTTTAGAGCTTATTATATGATCCTGAGCCTATACACTACAACAATCGTAGAGTGAAAATATGATAAATTATATTAATTTTTGAATCTTTTTGCATTCATTGATTAGCATATCTGTAACACATTCTTTTATATACACAATTTTTGTTCCATGAATGCATATCATTGCATGTTTGTGCTATTTTCTTCATTATTTATTAATATGCATGCAAATTATGAACAGTTTAATGTTTCGCTTTGAAATTAAATGAAAAATGCTGTACATACGATTTTCTCTCTGGCAGTTATATTAACATGAACGCATCAATTTATTTAAATGCCGTATGTATTTATTTATTAAAATATCTCATATATAAATATATTATTAGTGTAGAATAAAAGAAATATCATCGACATATCTGTTGTGTCACCGGTAACTCGATCACGATATGCCACTAATGGCTTAGGATCGACGTTAAAAACATAGTGGTAATGTCTTGTTTGTAGAGTGGTTGGAAAACAAACTAGGTATCTGAGGATTTAATCACCACTCTATTGAAATATTCAAATGAATAAACGCATCCTTATAATTGATTGCATATTTGTCATTTGTTAAATTATAATTATATTTATTTGAGTTCACATTTGATGTTACATGAATATTAGAAACGGCAAATTAACATCGAAATGTCGCCCTATGCGCCTTTGAGGAGTACAAGTTAAGACGCTGAAAGCAATAAAGTCATATCAAGTAGGATGAAAAGAATTTTCTTTTATAAATTATTATATGATTAGCAACAATTCATAAGAAAATTACATACAAATTGAAAGAGTTGTTGAATTGAATCAATTTTTCCAGTAGAGGAAAATGTATGTTTTAAAAAATATATATAAATTAATAATAGTATAAACAATTCTATTAAATAATAATATATAATTTATAATCTAATAAACATATGAGCAGAGCAGAACATTACTTATGCTTAATGTAAGAAAACTTCTGATTTGTATAAACTAAAATTAGTATATTTTATGAACTCAATTTATACTTGTAAAACAACGCTAAATATTATAAAACAACTCGTATAATTTATGATTGTACATAAATTATAATTTGATTCACATTTCTAAAGATTTATTATATGATACATAATATTCTGATGACTATTCTGGTTAATTAAATGTATATGATTCTTAAATATTGGTCCTTCGAACCGAATTTGTACAATACCTCCACATATCCTGTGATCGAGTTTTCAATGACACCACTGCTATTGATGATGGTATTGAGGTAACGAAGATGCTGATTGGTCATAATCCATTTGTCAATAAAACTTAACTTCATATACGTTATGTCAAATAAATTATACTGCTGTCCGCTATTCACATACGACATAACTTATTATGATTTATTACAATTTTCTAAATGATGAGAATTTGCACTGATATAAACAATAGTGCTCGTTCGTATATAACCCAATTTTCATGATAATTATTTGTTTTTAATTAGTTTAAACAATGGAAAAACAAGGCGATTTCCTTCAATACATTAAATTTGTTATGTTATAAATACGAAAAAAAAAAATATAAAAATTATTGTTTGGTTTGCATAATTTCCATGAATTGAATACTCTATACAATTAGATGGAAATATGATATAATGTTGTGAAAATTAACAATAACAAGTGTAATTTTAATGTATTATTTTATTCGTAAATGTAAATATAAATAAATAAAATTGTATGTTTTCTATTGCTTTGCAATAATTTAATGTGTATAAAGACGAGACACGATAACCATTCAAGGTTGATTATAATTATATGAATAACTTCTTTCTATTAAGACAACAATAATGGTGTAACCTATTAAAAATATTTCATAGGTGCTAATAAAATTTACGAACAACTCGCATAAATAAACTAATTAATTTAATGGTCCTTTGCGTCAATCAGATTTCTTCTTAATGTCATGGTCCTTCGAGTCGATAATATTCATAAAACAGTGTGGTTAGTTTAAATAAAATTATGTTTAATCTTTGGAACTTATTGAGTAAAAAATTCGTGGGTACTGTTTATTATAAAAATTGGTGTGGACATAAAATATATGTAATATTATAATTTTATGTATTCAAGCACTTGACAAATAATTACTATTTAATTAGCTATGTAATAGGAATGAGTATATTATGAGCAATAGGTCATAAATACTTGAAGCAAATATATTTTGTATATTATTAACTATAATGTTAACATTACAAAAATTAGTACAAATAATATTTAAATGTTTTATCATATATTAACCCTACCGGATATAATACTCATAATAATAGAATATATTAATTAAAAGAATTCTCTTAATTCATTTTAATAATCAACATACTAATAACAGGGTACATTTATTAGTTTTTTATGTGTACTATGTTGAAATGGTAATTAAAAATACTTGGAAGAGGGGCTTTCATAACAACAAATTTTTATCGGTTCACTAAAACACATATACTATAATTATGCAGTACCACAGAGTGATATATATTTTGGATACGATCCCACGTCATAAACTATATTCATATTTCCGGTGATAACGCGAGGTGGTACATAAAGATTAAACAACTTCCAAGATATTAGTCAGTCACTCCATTCACAATCAATTATGACAATGATACTCATAATTATTTTTATGATTTATTACATTAATCTATGCCTAATGTAGCTACAAGTGCTTAAAAAAATGGTGTAACCACGAGCAACTATTCATAAATTCTATAGTGAAAAATATTCCAAAAGAATTTCATATTGATGAGATTCGAACGGGATATATGTATGTCGAAACAGTAGGCACATTGCGTTTCCGTTGGATCTCTAATATCTTTCAGCTCTGACAACTTTCTCGTTCTTTACTATGGTATTTAGAAGAAATGATCGTTTAACATAGTCACTGCTTGCAACTAGAGCTAGTAACACTAACATAGTTTTTTAATGAGTGGTTTTAGGTTTGTGGATTTGTATCAGGATTTCATATTCTTTAGACGGTCAATTTTGTTTAAATAGCAAATATCTCGGAAACGGTTATATATAGGGTTTTCGAGTCTGAGAATGAAATATGTATAGAAAGTAGTTGCGCATCTTTGGCAATTAAAAGCGGCACTGAAATCACAGTAACATCACGAGTTTCTTCGATATTTTCAACTAATTGTTGCAGTTAAATTTTTGGCATTTGAGTGTAAAATGTAGTAGGCAACAGTAATATACAGAAAGTCGTTTGGCAATTAAAAACGATACTGAAATCACTGTAATTTCATGAGTTTCAGCAACAATTTTGGCACATTAGTCTAAAATGTAGTAGGCAATACGTACGTATTTTGATCTTCTGTAGATTATGAAGTCCTGATACAAATCCACAAACCTATGAAATGTACCAACATTTTTCAAAACAAAAATTGCACTGTCTCATAAACTGTTGGAGATAGGAACATGTTGTAAACAATAAAATACGTACTACCGCCTACTACATTTTGCACTCATATGCCAAAAAATTTAGATGCAACAATTGGTCAAAAAAACTTGTGATATTACAGTGATTTCAGAGTCGGTTTTATTTGCCAAAGATGCGCAACCACTTGCTACATATTTCACAAACAGCCACGAAAACCCTATCTCTAACCGTTTCCGAGATATTTGCTATTTAAACCAAATTGATCTTTCGAAGATTATGAAATCCTGATACAAATCCACAAACCTATGAAATGTACCAACATTTGTCATCAGAAACATAGGGAGGTCGGTAATTTCGAATTTAGTAGTTTCCGAAAATAATATAACAATTTCCAAATCGACATTAAAAATTATAAAATTGATTGACTTATTAAGTATTACAACTATTGACTTTGTAAATGTTAATATAAGTTTACCTTCATTTGTACAATCATTAGTGAGATTACGAGGCAAAGTCTTTGATTTACACTCACCTGAAAATAGAATAAAAAGAAACATAAATTCATTTAATTAATTACTATTAATTAATAAAATGTTAATTATAAATTTAATTATCAAGTGTTGAATATACACGAGTTACTACACTTTTAAATTTCTCTTTACATTGCTTATCCTCATCGTATATAGGATGCCAACATAATTTGTGCAACAAACAAAAAAAACGTAATTTCTTGTAAATAAAGTTAATTATTAATTAATAACTCATAATATCTGTAAGTAATTTCCTACTTACAGATAATCTGGAAACAAGTACACCAAGTGTTAATGATGATTATATATGTGAATAGAGTTTAACATCTGACGGTTTAGGCTACTACAAGTAGCATGAGAAAATTTCTGATATTTTTTTTTTTTTATCATAAACTGTATATTTAAATTGAATTTCTTTGCATTATTAAAAAATATTTACCTTTAAGCAATCAATAACTTTATCATATTAAAATTACCGCCAATTTAATCTGGTTTATTGTGCACATGTTTAAATTACTTGAAAATTATTATTTAATCAAAAAAAAATACGTGAAATGTTATACATATTCGAATGTGTAACACACATATTACTTTCAATTGAGAGTACAGGTCAGACATGGTCCTTCGAGCAGAAGAAATTATTCAAAAGTACATTAAATATAACATTATATACCGTTATCATTCAACTTCAGTATTTAGTAGACCTATTGCAGTTTCATCAGGTGATAGTAAAACTCAGAACAATAACTGCGGAAATGATCAAGAACTTGTACACGTGGGTCAGATACATTCATCAGTAAATCAATTAAAGTATTGTTATTGTTGTGTCTGCAATATATTAAACAGAGCGTTTAATTTATTTAGCAATATAATTCATTGTTCATAATGAATATGTGCTATTATAGGATGGCAGACAAAAATCTAAAAGTCTTAATGTCCACTTTTTGGGCTCGGGGAAAAGTCGCAACTTTTATTCATAAGATGTTTGATCTACACAAAAATACTATATATTTGTGACTTTACACATCGCTTCACCGAATAATTCAAGTATTTCACCAATTAACTAAACATGTTTTGTATTGGAAACAAATGAGGTTATGATTAAAATTCAATTGTGCAACCAACTACGAACTAACATCTAATTTTACAAATATAGGCAGATTCGAGCTTATGCGATAAATTTACGAATACATAGATTTTGTTGGTCAAACACAATACCAATCCCAAATTTATCGAATTTGGGGAAAGTGGAAATAAATTGAGACAATCAGTCGGTTATATTGCAACATATGAACTTGACTGACATAACAGTAGTAGTGGATAAAACGAGCGAAATGCAGGTGATGGCCTGAAATCTTAAAACTTGGTGCTTTGATGCCCCCATTTACAGTAAAATTCGAGGTGATGATGAATGAATATGGTATTATGGTTAAATATTTGAAGCTATAATATATGTGTATAGAAAATCCAGCTAAAGACCTCCAACGTATTCTTATTTGAAATACATCAAAGTGTAACTATGATCATAGACTTCAGACAACATTTTTTAATTCATTATAAAGTTTCGGATTCAGTTGTCTTCCAAGTAATTTAGTACTAGTATATGATATAAAGGTTAAAATTTCCAATGGAATTTTTTTAATTTTTAATTTCTATAATTACAATTATTACTGTAATTACATTAATTTTTTTTCTTATTTTTGATAAATTTACTTTTGTAAAACTTTATTCTTTATGATCATTTTAAATATAATTATTGTATATTCCTCTCTAGAAACGTGGGAAATAAAATGTTTACATAAATTTTTTGGAAAAAAATATGAAACCAATTTTTTGTTATTTATTATAAATTTAACAAAAAATTGCAAAATAATGAATAGCAATATTATCTTGTTAATAATACAAAAAAATCTTATATTTTTGCTTACATTTTAATTTTTAAGTGAAAACAATATGTGTGGTAATTACCAATGTCGAAACCACCAACTGGTTACACATAATATGCTTGTGGCAGTTGACATTAAATCGATTATTGATAACTTTTAACTTTTATAATCCTTGGAATCCAATATCAATTCATTAATTTAATTAGTGACGAAAGGATTGGCCGACTATCAACAAGGTCACTAACACCATCATAACTTTCACGCGGCGTCGCTAATAACTCGATCACGATATATGCTAACAATAGGGTGTGATCGAGGCGAATGTAATGTCGTTCGTGTTTGTCGTTGAAAAAGTATCTCACCGATAAAATAGGTAACTGCGTGCACTCATACACCGTACCAATGAAATGTACAAATGCATAACCGGTTCCGTCACTCGAAGTGTCATTAATTAAAATTATCAATTGTGAATCTTTAAATTTAATTTTATTTGCGAAATAATGAACTGCGTATAAAGTGATTGTGTAAAAATCGTTGTGTCAAATTAGCGTTATTGGATGGTTCCGAGTTTTAACGGTTGGAAGCTGTTCGAATGTCAAATCGGACTTTCAATTCATGCCCATTGTATCTCGTACCATTTGTGATGATTCTCCGTATCTTTTATGACCAACCTAAATAGCATTTTGCGATTCTATCAAAATTAGTGGAAAACGTTTAATGGTTCGATGCACAAAAAATGTACTAGCACATAAATGTTCTAGCTGACGAACAATAGAATATTGCGATTTTCCTGGCAAATACAAAGCAATCACAATATTATGTTTGAATTCTTTTACAAATATTTCTTTCGATTATGACATAGAACAAAATGCGTACAATAAACAAATGCATGTCATATTTTGAGAGCGATGTGATCTGCAACTACAGCTGTGAATTTCTTCGACTGACGGACCCTGTAAAATTGATATTATACTTTCCAATTAGTAAATTTCAATTATAGTTATTTGCGTTCACATTTGATGCTATATATTATATGTATATATTGAAAACGGCAAACTACCAACGTTGTCGCACTATATACATCCATCCATGCGGTGCACAAGTTAAAATTGATATAGAAAGAAATGCTTATTTGAAATTTAGTAAAAAAAAGAGCACCCGCCAAATAATAATCCACTGTAATATCCAAACAGTTGCTATCAGAAAAATAAAATACAGTAGTTGTATTAGTTCAGTTAAAATTGGAGCGAAGTAAGCTAAGCAAAATTAACTATAAATTCTAATTACTACAGATAACTGTTAATGTCGTTCACATTTAAAATTATTTGTGAGTACGTTAAAATGAATATTAACTAAAGTTAATAATTGAAGTAAAAACTACAATACTATTTTACTGTGCTTCAAGTTTTGGTAAGATGAAAAAAAAAAAAAACTGTAGACAAATTACATAAACTGAAGAATTTGCATACAATCTATCATTAAGTCATTATAACGAATGCTAAATAACATTATGAAGCGAAGAAAAGAAGCAAAAAACGTAACTAAGAAATGTTTTTGGAATGCCTACACGAACTTATGTCGCCCTATTGTTGTTTGTTTTATGTTCAAAAAAAAATTCGTTATTTTTTGCTTATGTTTTATGATTGTACCTTAAATTCAATACAATATTATGCTGATTTTGTGCGAAAAGCTAAAAAAAAGTATAATTTAAAACAAAAAAAATTCATTATAAAATAATTGAATGACAAATTATTTTATTAGATAAATTATGGACGACTATATTTTATTGCCATATTGTAGAGGTTATATAAATGTATTGAAGAGTGAAGCAAAATATTTGGAATTACTCATAAAAACGTAGTTACTAAGTGCCACTTTCATTTGTTACATGTAATACCATAATCCAATTGTTGAATAGCAGTTGTAACCATAAATACATATGATTAAATTTCTGTTATAAATTCAAGAATCTCAAGAGGATGCAATGATTGTCCATTACAATAAATGGTTCAATAGAAAAGTCTATAAGAATTCTAAGTTCCAGTTTTTGATGATATCATCCACGGTGATACACAAACCTATTCAAATTATGAAATTTACAAAGAATATTTGCATAGTCTGCATTAAATCGATCAGAAGTGATCATATTAATCTTATCCTGAATCTACTTTACATTATATCACATGTCATCCGATTGAAATCTTGTCAATGGTTTCCAGCTAAAACCACATTAAGGTTTAGATAAAAGTTGAATAACCAAGGTGCCTATTCATCAAGATAATGTGCAATTTGTTTTCTTTGTAACCTTAACTCAAAATCGTGATTAAGTTGTCAAGATCAGCTGAATATATATAAAAAAAGTCACTGTAGTGCTAAACATACGAGTATTTTAATACTTAAATTGGACATAATAATTTAACATTTTAATACTCGTATATCATAGCAACTTGTCGCAAATTTTTATTTTGTTTATTTTGCAAGAAAAGCAGCAAGGCTAAATATTTCCTATAAACTTGGAAGAAATCAATTTGCTTATTTATTGGTATTCTAATTGTATACAGTCATCGTACACATTCGTATATAGATAAATATGTAAATTAAAAAGAAATTAGGTAAATGTCACAGACTTCCATGCTGTTTATATTATATAATCGTATACAGGTTATGTTAGATAAGAATCCAATTTATATTATGTGATTTTTATTACTAATTTGAATATATAACGAAAAGTCACCATACACAACAAAGACATGCTTATTTGTATACATTGAAAACTAACAGGATAAGAGTAACTAAGTCGTTGCTGTTTAAATTAATTAAAGACGTGATAACACAATTAAAAATAATTGTACAAAAAACATTTTTTTGCAATAACAGAGGGCCACCCACAAGGACGCACAATTTCAATAACTGCAATAAATAGATGCAATTGAAAACTGTACGAAATTTGCATAATATCAGAAAATTGCCAGTATTTATTAGAATTTACATAATGACAATTACATTATAATTATATTATTCTATTACATGAAACCTCTATCTTGAGGCGTTTAAAAGATATTGCGATTTTTGTTGACAAAATGACGTTTTGATAATACCATGTTCTCCTGATACAGAAATACAAAATTGTGTAAAATATAATACTTTAACGCCACTTTACGAGTTTGCGGAAATTATTTCTGGTAAATTTACATTTATGGGGTTTGTATCAGAAAATCATAACCGCAATATAACCGAAATGTCACGAGGATGGTTAAAGTTACAGCTTTGCTGTGTTATGAGGAAAGATGCAGTTAGTCATAGTGCAAATTATACACTAATATTCTTAACTAATACCATAATAGGAACCCAAAAGTTGTTGTACGAATGGTTGCACTTGACATCTTTTTTCGTTTAAGTCAGACCTCTGTCTTGAGAAGTTTAAAAGATATTGCAATTCTTGTTGACATAACTGTTCTAAAATATTCAGATTTTTAGAACAGTTTATCATGTACCAGAATAGGTTCACAATTATCGGTATTGTTCCTTGGCATTGTTATAGATCAAACAACTATTCATCATTAAAATCAAATTATAATAGTTACATATACTGTGTGGCTATGGTGGGTTTATAGGTTGCGTTGATAAACTCATAAATTGTCACTTTTTTAGTACAGTTATTTAAATAGTGTGTCTTTGATAATATAAGAATTATAAGCCGATTACTTGTGATATTTTGTGTCTAGGCTTAAAATGGTTTGCATCTCGACTATATTTAGCCTGCGTCAGTTGCTATTACAATTTTCAAATAATGTATTATTGTGTTTCCATAATTATTTAGTTTCCGATAATACTAAAAACCAAATTATATCAATACATTGAAAAATTAGTGCATTTAACTATTATTTCATAAATTTTTTTTTTTATTATTTTAACTTTTAAAAACATTATATTTATTAATAGCTAACATACATAATTAAGTGTAATTTATAATATTAAGTATATCCGATTACGAAAACAAAAGCACAAACGTTTTTCTAATGAATACCTACATTATTTTTATAGTGGTTCTACACGGTGTGTGGTTTACATTATATAGAAAAACATCATTGAAGCTAATACCTTATCTAATTATTCATGTTTATAAAGAGACTAGAGTATAGTACATATTTTATACATTTTAATCTAATTGATTTATTGCAATATTAGACGCATTACTTAAGGTCATGTTAAACACTATGTTTATACATAAATTATTTTTAATATTTGATGTTTTTTATTGATACTACAATATCTGAGCAGGTGACACAAATCATGTTATTGTGAATATAGTCCGAAATTTGAAGGTGCTATAATGTATGACCATTAAGTATAAGTTATTACCTATTGAAAGCTTGAGGTCCACCAGTTTGATGATGATGTATAATTGAGAATTTGTTTTGCATATAATGGTTCGAATCTCTGGTATTCATTTTAAACATCTTAACAAAGTAAAATTTTTTTAAAATTATTTACCATTATCTTTGAAAATTTTGTTTTGTTTCAATGATATGGTACATAAACAACGAAGTATAATTACTAATGATTACCCATATACGTCTGTGTTATAAAGTAATTATATACATACATTAGTATATAAGTAATTAAAATAATAATCCTAAAATGTAGGACAAATAATAATTTATGATGTAGTTTTCTAGTGTGGGTTTTCTAGTTCATTATTAATAATGAAAACGAAATTGTAAATGAATATTTTAAAATGAGATCTTATATTTATTAAGTTTATTGTAGTAATGACACTATGGAATAGAGGTCACATAAAAAAGATACATTTAAACAAAAGTGATGTATTCAAAATTCATTGAAAATAGTACAAAGATTCTCTCACAGTAGTAGCAATATTATAAATTATTTGCATAAGAAAGTACATACTCTACTAACATTTATGTGTTACATTTTATTTACCATTTAATGATAAGTAAGTTCAAGCATGGTGTTAACATTTCAGATTCCAAATCGCGATCAAGTTAAATGTCGTCATCGTATTCCTGTCAAATACTAGGACATTTGTTATCAGTGAACATGGAACTGCAAATTATTAACAGTGTGAGTTACAAGATCACCGCTACCTACGTTACACAAGGTGCACAATAGCGTCCTAGCACTTACTATTTTAGCTGAGTTTAATTTAATGATGGTATTGATGATGGTCCTACTGTTTCCATTCGTGGAATTGCATTACATAACCACAAATAAATTGTCACATAACCTCAAAAAATTAGTGAATTGCAATTAATTTATAATAATACAATAAATATTATCAACAGATTGGATTACTTCATAGAATTCTATGAATGATGACCTTCCATAAATTGAAATTAAATATTCTTGCAATGGTCATATATGTTATAACAATAATACGTTTTGTTTTATTATAGAAATTTCCAATTCATTGAATACATAATACAATTCAACCATAACCAAATATTTAATATCAGTATTTATTTTTTTTAAAATTCATCTGCGATAGAATAGAAATTCAAAAATTTTATAGGCTTTATATCAACTAAAATATGGTTCAGCTCATTAATAAATTCAATAAATGAAAGTTTATTTTTTTATAAACATTTGTGCAAGTAGTAAAAAATCACTTCAATTAAATAAATATTGTAATTAATATCTAACTTATGTTATTGATCATTTTAATAAATAATAGTTAAACTTAGTTTCTAAATAAAATCAAAAGATTATCAGGAATTAACTAAAAAAAATTAGGTTAAATACGAATTTTTATACCCATATTTATTTTCCATTAAACGTGGATGGCTAAGTAAACATTAAAAGATTATTTACGAGAAACAGAAAAGTATTAAATAAAAATACTTTTATTATTCATATTCATATAGCATAAATGCAACTGTGACAGGAAAAAGTAAACGTTTTATGTAGGCAGACATTACTTTGCGCAATTTATGTAATATTCAAAAGATATAAAAGAAGATTAAATAATATCATTTTGATTTTCATTTACATAAAAAAAAAATAATAGCTTTTGAACGTGAAAACATAGCAATATACATTAAATTAACAAGATAATAGAATTATGAACGTACTCCAAAATTAAGAAATATATGACGAGCATTTGCGAACCTATTGCGCACTGTTTCGTATAATAATCTCGTGTGTTTTACGAGGGTTGTCTGATTTATCTTATATATTAAAACATATATGGTCATAGAAATAATTTTTCGAAAATACAAACTTTCGAACACATTATTTAAAATCTCGATTGAAAGCGAAAATTAATCAGATACATATGGCATAGAAAGTAATACTATTTTATCATGACAATTTACCTACTTATAAATCAGTCATGGTTGTGATTAAATTACACGAATTATATCATGAATTGTTATTTTCTAGATTAGAAAATAAAGCATACTGGAAAGAATTTTGCGGTAAATTTTGAAATTATGATCAAAACGTTGGACTATTTTGTAGAGTTTCAAAAATGCTAATACTTGAATGGAGTAAAGAATTTCGAATGTCGTTGTGAGTTGTATAACCTGCTGCAAGAGTCATGTTATTTACATTAATATTTCTAAAACATTTCATAGAGTTACTTACTATAATGATAAGGCAACAAAGTATTTACATTGAATCCAAAATTTAGTCCTACCGATATCATCAAGGCTTAGGGATATATTACTATTATTACTCTACATTCAATTTCATCTGTCGCTTTACGATAGTTTAAAAAAATTTAATTATAGATTTTCGAAAAAAGAAACTGGAACTTAACAATATTATTTATGATAGATAAAATATAGTGAGTTTATCATACCTAAAATTCTTATAATTATAATATAGAGTGGAAATTGGATAGGCCAACAAAACTTCAATTGGCTCAAATGAGCTTCCCTGGTATGGTATAATATTTATGATTATATGCATAATTCTCGTGCTAGAAAACAAACTGCTTATTTAGCAAAAGATTCAAAATAGATTGACTTTATATGGTATACCTGCGATTTTGTGGATCGCCTGGCATGCGACTGAAACAAAAAAGAGGATAATCTCTATCGTGTTTATCGAATGGGTAAGAAAATATTTCACCGTCAAAACAAGGTAACTCGTGATGTACATTTGATGGAATTATCACCCAAACTAATAATTATAACAAATAAATGTATTGTATAATGCTTGATTACCTTCCTCCATTGTCCATTAGAGAAATAATCCTAAAAAGTCATTTTAAATCACATAAAATCTAAGAGTTACGTAAAAATAAAATCAATACATAAATTGATATAATCTGACGCCCTCAAAATTTTCAATTCTTATTGAATTTTTGAAAATTTTAATAAAACATCATTAATAATGAGATCCATCGATCAATGGGAGAGATGTAAATACCATTTCGGTAACAATTTTAATATGCTTTAACTTCGGAAAATCTATATTTATTTAATTTTTCAATTTTATTAAATGTATTATTTTTGTTCCAATATACCTAAAAATGGTTTACCAAATGTCTGTTCTGTTTTCTTAATTTGTAAATGATTAGTCATTTTTTTTTTTTGTGTGTAGGTTGTTCCATTCACGTATATAGACAACATTAAGGTGGATTTTAAATTGAATATATTAAATAGCACAATGCGGCATATGTACTTACCGCGCAATATTATGTTTTATATTATTTTAATAAATTAATGGCATTTATAACAACGTCTTACAGTCTTAAAATGATGTGAACTAAGTCTATTAATATAGATGTTCAATTGTTTAATACACCCAAAAACATACATAAACAGCATATGACTGATACATTTTTTTTTGCATTTAAATTATTTCAAGTATTTCAAGAGTAAATTGATTGTTTTGATGGACCATCAGTATACTATCCTAATAATATTATTACCATATTCTATGCAATGATGGCGAATGGAGATGGTTCAGTCTACATTTACCTTTACACGGTATCATCGGTAACTTGAAAGAATATCTCAATTATGGCGTCTGACTTAATGTATAAGCAATACACCAACCGACTATTATTTAATTATTCTAAACCTTAGTCGACTAACTACATATTTTACAACATATTAGATTTTCGACTAATAATTTATGTTACGTTACATGTGTAATCGAAACCGCAAATATAATAATACATCTCTAAGTTAGCAATTAATCATAAGAACTTTTTTCAGTGTTGGAACTTTCAACTGTTTAAATTAGTATAATACTAGTTCATTTGCTTTAAACTAATCAATACTTGTACGAAATCCATCAATACATTCCACACATGTTACAGTCTCTCAAAACAATCTGCACGTAAATAACATTTCACTAACACATGTTTTATAATTTATTATAAAATTTTCATGAAGTCATATTTTATTAACAAATAGAGGGTCATATTAATGAAATGGTTTACCGTTTAATTACCCAATTATGCCTGAATTCGTATTCTAGCGCTATGTGCATAACTTATAACCGTATATACGTTTTTACGATTATCATAATTTCATATTTTGTTACCCATAACGAGGAGACATTTTTCTTCTTGTTTCTTTCAAAAAATCTTAATAAATTTGTATATTTAACAAAACAAAAATTAGACAAAAAAAAATTTTTAATGTCGCATAGGCTGCGGTAAGAAGTGTATACTTCGTTTACTTGTACTTTCAAATGAATTAATGATTTTCTTTCCCATTTCATTGAAGAATATACAAATCAAATGCAATATGTTATTGTACAGGTACTACTTACGAGGTGTATCTGATACCTGCTAGGTCCGCCGGCTGTTTGACTTTTTAAATAAACAATTTATGTTTCATTTGACATTCACATATGTGACATTATTTATATTTCTCTTACATTCTGTTATTTTTTTTAAAACATTTTTACATGATGTGTACATAAACTTTAGGCATCATATATAAGCATTTATTTGGTTATAATAAAACAAAGGGTGTTGCTGTAAAGAATACATAAATATGTTTGTATCGTTAAATGGACAAATATAAGAATAATGCTATTGATCACAGTGGAACTAAATAAACAATACAAAAATGTAACAAAAAAGTTCATCAATCAATGAATGGTCGATTATCATTAAGGTCACTTAACCTATCTTTATATACACATTGTGTCACCGGTGACTCGACTTCACATTTGATACAACATGCATAGTAGAAACGGCAAATGAACATCGTACTACCGCTCTATGAACCCATGGTGAAGTATAGATTAAGTTTACAACATTTTACTAAATGAACAAAGGTACACAGGACCATACTGATGATGTAATGGCATGTCG
>JANSTX010058342.1:0-23944 GCA_027564355.1 Penthetria funebris
GAGATATTTGCATTTTAAATAAAATACATCTTCTAAAGATTATGATTTCCTAATACAAATCCACAAACCTATGAAATATACCACGTTTTTTATCAAAACCAAAAATTGCAATTTCTTGTAAAAAATCGAAGGAACTCGTGCTATTACGAGGATGTCAGCGTCGTTCTTAATTGCAAAAGATGCGCAAGGAGTTTCTACATATTTCATCCTCAGACACGAAAACTCTATTTATAGCCGTTTCCGAGATATTTGCATTTTAAATAAAATACATCTTCTAAAGATTATGAATTCCTAATACAAATCCACAAACCTATGAAATATACCACGATTTTTATCAAAAACAAAAATTGCAATTTCTTGTAAACGGTTGCAGCTAGAGACATGTTGCGAATGGTAAAATACGAAGTAATACTTACTACATTTTATACACATATGGCAGGTATTCTGCTACAGCAATTAGTTTAAAAAATCGAAAAAGTCGAACACGAAGACTCTATCTATAACCGTTTCCGAGATATTTGCATTTTAAATAAAATACAACTTCTAAAGATTATGATTTCCAAATACAAATCCACATTCCTATGAAATATATCAGGTTTATTATCAAAAACATAAATAAAGAATTCGAATTCTGGAACGTAAAGTTCTTCGATTACTAACAGGTGCCAGAAGGCCTATGGGTGAATTTAGGCATATTAGTAACCGAAGAATTTACCGTGCTGCGGGTATCGAAAGAATTGATAAAGTGCTGGTTAAACAGTCGATGAGATTTTTGACCAAAATAAGAGCGTCCGAAAATGCCATTCTCAGACGATGTTGCAGAAGGTCCATTAGATTCGGCGAACCGATAAACCATTGGAACAAACATTCAATGCACCTCTATCATCTGGTTATCAGTGATAGTCTATATAATAATGACGGTTTATTAACTCTCTATTATCAACGATCTAATACTGATTCACAACTTGTGTATACCGTGGAACGAAACCATGAATGTATTTACGAAGACCTATAAATGACTCTATCAACCCTACATTTTCCTCTCCAACACTCCGTCACATATTCCTACTATCACTATATACTGGTTTTATCAATCTATTTTCCCAGTAGAAATCATAATCTAAATTCCACCTGCCCAAGGTAGTTTATCGCCTTCATAAATAGTAAAAAAAAAGTTCACTATATGCACTGTAAGCATTGTGGGCAAAATGCGTTTGCCATCTATAAATTGTTAATTAACACAAATGTATTTTTTTTTTGTATAGAATTGTAAATTACTTAATAAACGATTTTTGAATCAAAAACATAAATAGCAATTTCTTGTAAACGGATGCAGATAGAGACATGTTGTAAACGGTAAAATACGAAGTAATACTTACTACATTTTATACACATATGGCAGGTATTCTGTTAC
This sequence comes from Penthetria funebris, assembly GCA_027564355.1. NCBI lineage: Eukaryota > Metazoa > Arthropoda > Insecta > Diptera > Pleciidae > Penthetria > Penthetria funebris. The sequence goes on from JANSTX010058342.1 coordinate 1,415, forward strand.
AGCAATTAGTCTAAAAAATCGAAAAAACTCGTGCTATTACGAGGATGTCAGCATCGTTCTTAATTGCAAAAGATGCGCAAGGACTTTCTACATATTTCATCCTCAGACACGAAAACTCTATCTATTACCGTTTCCGATATTTGCATTTTAAATAAAATACATCTTCTAAAAGTTATGATTTCCTAATACAAATCCACGTTTTTTTATTAAAAACCAAAATTGTGATCTGACAACTGTTGAAGATTTGTTGGCATATATAAACTGTGATCAAGTTGAAATTTGATAGGGTCAACTTTTAATTTTTTGTACTTATATTAAACGCAATAACAATAAAGCAATGCATGGTAGCTAAAGATACGCGTATTCATCATAATAATATCAATGCAGATGTTTCTCTAACATAATTAAAATAAAAGTTAACTTTGGTTCTATTTTTTTTTATTTAATAAAATCTTAATAATTTGTAAATTATTCCAATAAATAAATTAATTGCATTTTTAAATACTCTTTTTTTTTTTTGTTTTTTAATTAATTAATTTTGTTATTATATAAATAAAATTGTCATTTGATTATAATTAAGTACAAAAAAATAATTCTACTAATTAAATTAGATACCACATTTATTTCCTGTTTTTTATTTTGTCCTTATAATAATTTATGAATTAATCTTCGTTAGAAGCGGTTGTGTTACGTTCCTGATATTATCTTCTCCTAGACTAAATTTTTTCATATATTGATTTTTAATATTATTTGCCTTAATAAAATTATTTAAATGTATTATAGTTGGTTTCTTGTCATTTGGTATATTTATATTATTATGATTAAGTTTTCCATTTGCTTGAATCATTTGTTGTTGTTGTTGTTGTTGATTGTATTGATCGTCGTGATGATTTTGATCATCTTGATCGTCATGATCGTCTTCATAATCATGATCATATTGAACATCAGCAGTTAATTTAGGTGGTGATTCAATTGCAGTACGTTCACCATTTAACCAATAGGTTAACATTTTTCCTTTACCTTTCATTTCAACTAAACCTCTTTCTTGTAATTCAAATGTATTGAATTCATCAAGAATTTGTTTTGTTGTTTGACTTACATGAATTTTAAGTGCCTCACCATTTGATTCCATACGGGATGCAGTATTAACTGTATCACCGAATAAACAGTATCGTGGCATTTTTAAACCAACAACGCCTGCTACACACGAACCTTTTAATATTTTAAATAATAATATTAAATTAATGAAGTGAATTTTGTATGTAATATTAAGAATTAACTCTAATATAATTGGAATTCATCCAGGTAAATTTATCAAAATATTTGGATGGAAAAAAAATTACAATAGAAAGCGGCGTAAATCCACTTTATGAGAGGCGCACAGCGGAATACGTGGCTGAAATGCTGAATTACGGCTCCTCACCCCCAGAAAATGTTTGCAACCAAAATAATTAATCTCTCTAAAAAATATTGTGGTTTATTTTTAATGGTCGGGCGGAGAGGGGCGCGCCGTAATTCAGCATTTCAGCCACGTTTTCCACCCCTGTTGCTTTTTTTGACAAAAAAAGCAAAAATGCAAAAAAAGAAAAAAAAATTAAAAGCCGCTTTACACCCCTGTATTTGAGAGGGCGGTGGTGAAAGCTATTCAAATATTATCCTAATCGTGAATATCTATCTAGAAACATGTTTGCAAACATTTACAGTTCACCCTACGTCATATTATGATAAAAAAAAAGATTAAAAAAAAAAGTTTTTCCCCTATATAAGCTCATGGGGGGAGTGAAAACAATTTTTAAATTATTCTAATTATGAATATCTATCCAAAAATATATTTGCAAAAATTCTACGTTGACTTTGCTCTATGTTATGATAAAAAAAGTGATTTTGAAAAAAAAAATGTTTTGCACCTCTGGAAACCTCATAAAATAATAATGTCAATATATCCAAACTAACCTGAATGTAATCCAATCCTTAATTTTATTTGTTCATTGGGTCTATGTCTAATCTTAAATTTATAAACATTATCTAATAATGCAATAGCTAATCTAGCTATTTCTCGTGCATGTAAATTTCCATTTCTTACAGGTAATCCTGAAACAACCATGTATGCATCTCCAATTGTCTCAACCTATATTTAAAAATGTACATATTCATAAGTATATATTACCACTTATAACCTCTTAATAGAGCAGTCGTCATTAGAAACCATTCACTTTTGAAAATATCTGCAATAAATTGATTTTATAATGCAATACACAAATTCATCATATTATTAAGTATAATTGAATGTATGCAATCTATAAATGTATACATTTGATTAGAATATTTGTGAAATATTGTACTAAAGTCCAAATCCAATAAATTTAATTACTTCAATTACTTGATATTTTAATAAATTTGTGCACTACATAAAAAAATCAAATTTATTGCACTTTTATTAAAAATAAACTGTACAGGTTCTCATACTAATGCATAGGCAACTCTATTTATATAGTTTTAGCTAATTACACATTACCTTGTATACATCAAAATTCTCGACTATCGAATCAAAACATGTATACAAATCGTTTAATAAATCAACGACTTGCATTGGAGTGCTTGCCGCTGAAATTGCAGTAAATCCGACAATATCACTAAAATAAATTGTAACCTGTTCAAAAACTTCAGCTATAACAGGCCTACCGAATATTAATTGTGCCGCAACAGATTTAGGAAGTAATTGATATAAAAGTTCTTCGCATTTTCTTTTCTCTTCTAAATAATCCTGTGTGCGTACCTCGACAATTGATTCCAAATTTGTTGCATATAATTCCATTCTTTGCAATAAATTATCAACAATATTTCCAGTTTCATTTTCTTTATTAACTTTTCGAATTATACTTTTTAATTGACCAAAATCTGGTCTCTCTGATGGTTCTTCATTCCAACATTTAACCATTATATTATTAATATCATCGTATGCAGTTTCATCCATTTTTGGTCGAAATGGCGTACAAAATGGTATTGGTCCATTTTTGACTAATTCAATTATTTCTGTAAATTTTGTAAAAGATAAAAATAATGTTATACTTTTAATTGTGGCAGTTAAATATATTTCAGTACTATATTTAACTATAAAATACATTAAAAAAACAAGTTCAATTTTTTTATAAATTTGTCTTAACAAGTGAAAAAAACATCTTGGTTAGTTAACCAATCCTTTCCTCCACATGATGTCACAGTGTACCGCGTAACACTAATATCGACAATGTGAACATATTTTCAATACTTTTCAAACTTACATTTTCCCATACAAATTTGAGAATAGACACCAATAAAATGTGATAATAAACACCAATAAATAACCAGAGTGGTGAGAGCTGTTTGGTCCAAAAAAAGGAGGTCAAACCATTACACTTTTGAAAAGGGAGTCAACATTCATGATAACAGTGGTGGTATTCAACAATTACGTCATCACACTGGAGACCGCCGTAATTAATTTATTACACAGGTGGCAGCGGCAATCACATCAAATTCATCACACTGGTAATAGCGGTGGTTCAAAAAATACTTATCACACTGGTAGCAGCGGTAAATACATTATCACACTGGTGGCATAAAGTCTGGCATATGATTGGAATTTAAAAGAGAGTTTAATATGTGTTTGCCAACTAGCTGTAAATATTTCATCAACAAACAATGTAGCTGAAGATTTATTCACAATCCTACTGAATTACTCAAATGTACAACCGCACAACTATAATTAAATCTATATATTTATCATTCGTCGACATATGCATTTGCGTCCTGATCTGCGATATCCTTACATCAAATGGAAGAAAATTCGAATTCTGGATCGCAAAGTTCTTCGATTACTAACGAGTGTCAGAAGGTCTACCGGTGAATATAGACATATATTAGTAACCGAAGAATCTACCGTGCTGCAGATATCGAATGGATTGATATAGTGCTGGTTAAACAATCGTTGAGATTTTCAACCAAAATAAGTCCTTTACGAGAACCTATAAATGCAACACAATAACTATCAACATCGATGTATATTTGTGAGAAGCTCTTTTTGGTACTCACAATACTTTACACAATGGATGGGAAGCGAAACAATACACAATCGATGGGTAGCGAAACTGTGCTGACTTTTCGACATTTTGGTCGGGGCTCCTATGACGTCAGTACTGTAGTACTTAGCTCTAACAACCACAGATCCTCCTCCTCTACAATTCCTCCCATATTCCTACAGTCACTATATACTGGTTTTACCAATCCCTTTTCCCAATAGAAATCATAATTCAAATTCCACCAGCACAAGATATTTTATCCCCTCCATAAATTGTAAAATAAGTTCACTATATGGATTGTGGGCAAGATGAGTTTGTCATCAATAAATTGTTAATTATCACAAATGTATTTTTTGAATTTAACTGTAAATTATTTAATAAAGGATTTTCAAACAATTCCTAGACGTCAATTACAATTATAGCCATTACTTCAATCTAGTCCAAGGTCTTTGAAAAAAATAATACCCTCAAGATCATATATCTTAATTGGAATCCAATAAAAAATAATTCATGATCGGCAATACGGTCTTCTATCCAGAAGACTAACTGGTGATATTTTGACCTATCTGACTGAAATTTGGAGCGTAGAAACTTGTACATGTTTGGTGAGACTCGGCTTTTGAGAGAGTTTGGCACAAGACATTATTATTTAGAAAACTGACCTCTTATGGTATTTCTCCTGATTTTGAGGACGTGGACTTCAAATTTTCTTAAGCGTCGCTCGATTCGGGTTGTTTTTGATCAACGCGAGTAAGACGCTGTTGTATCTCTTATCACATATGTCAAACACTACGGATAAAACTAAACAATTTGGACATTATTATTTAGGACATTATTATTTAGAAAACTGACCTATTATGGTATTTCCCCTGATTTTGAGGACGTGGACTTCAAATTTTCTGAAGCGTCGCTCGATTCGTGTTGATTTTGATCAACGCGAGTAAGACGCTGTTGTATCTCTTATCACATATGTCAAACACTACGGATAAAACTAAACAATTTGATGGTGATTTGCAGCGGTCTTGATTCTCGCGAAACGCATATCAATTCAAAACTATTATAGAATGATAACATCTGGTGTGTGGCCAAGAACGCGGTCAAAAGGCTTGGATTTCTGCGTTGTTGTAAGAAATATTTTAATCTCGAACCTATTCCGATGTTTCCTAAATTTTACGGCCTTCAGGCATTTAAGTCATATATTCACAAATTCCTGCGCTACTCCTCTTTCGTCGTTATGAGCAAATAAAAAGTTATTTTGGGTTTTAAATATATAAAAAAAAGTAATTCAAAAATACGTTAAGCCAAGACACATTGATCAACGAGAAAGAACTGACTGTTTTAACGGCAACCATCTACAATATTCTGTGTACATTTTTTTTGTACGGTGAACTACATAATTTTTTGTATCAAACCAGAACAATGAATTTCTGAATTTCACATATGCAATATTGGATTAGTTTGTGGAGATCTACATTCTAGAATGATGAATGCAATGATCAATATTGTCAAATCATTTTATTTTAAAGTATGATAGAGATTCCGTGTACTATAATATTAAATGCAAAAATTTATCCACAATACACGACCAGTTGAGAATTTTGAAATGATTGCAGTTCTGGTACATCATGTATGTGATTTCACTAATAAAGTTTAAGATAATCAAACACATAGTGTTTTTTCAGGAATAAATCTAATTATTAGGCAAGATACCGCTAGAACAATCAATAGAAACGAAATCAAACATATCCACAAATGAACAACTCCAAGCATTTTTCCCAGAATTTTGTTCATTCATTTGGTGTAACAACCCATGTGTAGAAAAAATAGCAATATGTTCCGAATTGGAAATTTTTATTAGATAATGTACATTGACAGCATATAAACCAAGATCGGCATCAATTTATAATTATGATATACCAACTTTAGCTGGATACGTTTAGTTTCAAGGGACATTCAAATTGCAAATGCTTACTTAAAAAATAATTCGTTTCACATTCATTTCACCAGTTTCCCCTTCATAATAAGAACCACTAAGTAAGCTTTCCATTTTCTGTTAATATATAATTTATAGTCATTTAGTTCGTTGACCGGACATATATGCTTTAAATTTTATACTTATTTAATAATTCTTTAGACGAGACTATGTTGTTATAGTTTAAAAACAAATAACAAAAAAAAAAAAATAAAAACAAAAAATTTGAAAATCGAATAATATTCAAAGGCGTCAATTAAAATTGAACTAAAATTTAAAAGATGAATAAAATTTAAATGAAAATTTCAATATGAGCCTAAAACAGATAAAATATGTAACAAATTTTAACAACTCGGAAAAATGCAATAAATTTTTGTCAGACCCAATATTTTATCCAAAAGAAAAAACTGACTTTTTAAATAATTTTTATTTTAAAGTCATATCCAATAGAACATTACAGGATATTTACCAAATTCCGGTTATAAAGACGTGTGGTCAGATATTAATTAAAGCTAATTTTTATTCATTAAAATTAATATTTTGCAATTATTATTTTTAGATAATGAAAGAACTGTGCAATTTAAATGCAATACAAATAATAAACATATTGCTATTTATAAAAATAAAATTGAAAGATTTAAACATAATGGACCGCATAAAAATATGAATAAAAAGGATTCACTTGTAGATTTTAACTGTAGAAAACATAATGCATTCGGTAAGATTTAATGAAAATAATATAGTTGTGATAAGTCATGTGCGTTTTTGGTCATTTCCAAAACAATCGAGAGATTATATGGTACCCTAATATCATCATCATCATCATCATCTTCTTCTTAACCTATACATTACATGGGTACAAATGTGCACTAAAAAAATCTATTAATAAATACTTCTGTAGATTGGTAAATAAATCCATAGCTACCTATAGTTTGTTGGTGAGATGTGTTTCTAATACTATAATCAACAGATACGATATTAATCAACCTTTTTTTAACCTATATTTCACATCATTACTGATATAAATCATGATAACTTAAGTTACCTATAGGTTATAGTACAAAAATGGATTGGGTATCTTTAGTCAGACCTATCCATTGTTCACCACCAAATTAGGTATTCTATATATTATATAAGGATATTATTATCTCGCCAATCAGTATATTAATTGAATAAATTGTAAAACTTCACATAGCAAATCCATTATTTTATTTTAACATTTAATTTATTATAAACTGCAAAATTTGATCAACTAAATACGAACTAGAAACGAAATTCTGATGAATGAAATTATTGTTTTACTATTGAATTCTTCGATAAATTCTATGATTTTGCAAATTTAAATTTTACACAGGTACCGCAAAACAAAATTTGTGGTAACTGGCTATTCTTAAAAAAAGAGGTGAAAAATTGACGATATTGCAAGATAAACATTTAATTGGAATTTTTATATGGCAATAAAAGATCATGGAGTTAACGCAAAACGTGGCAAATTATCTTTATCAAAATATCGAAATCTAGAAATAGTGATAAGGGATGGGAAAAAAAATGGAAAGTGTTGGTCAGAGTTAGTGGAAAATGACGGTTCCTCGCATATCTGAAATAAAGGTTCACTTTTCAAATTTCACTTTTCATTATTCGTATTCGTAGTGAAACATAATTGATCATAAAATATAAATATTACCCTAGATTGATTTGAAAATGCAAACATTTTTGAAATGATGGTCGCAAATGATCCTTTAAATCAGTGACCGTATGTCACAAATGTGACAATAAGTCTATTGATAACCAGAACAAAACTTATACTATAATAATTTAGGGAATAATTATTCATACTTTTAAACCTAACGATCTCTTTCATAGCATGTTGTCGGTCAATATTTCTTTATGAAATAACGATCAAGATGTTGATAATAAATATAATGTTATTACTGATAATAATGACTATGATGATGATGATGATGATGATGATGATGTGTGCTTTTAATCGTACAAATTATATACTTTACGATTTAGTAAATATAGAACTGAGTACAAATATGTATAGTTATGTTTTTGTAATGCATAACTAAAATATATGTACATAAGAAATTTAAATTCATGGTTACATTCAACATAAGAGTATGTATAAAAGCATTTATAACATTCAAAAGTTTCTTACGTATTCCATAAAATTTCATTTTAAATTATCATATTTAATTTGAATTATTTAAATTGAGTATAATTTGAATAGCAAAGCATATACAAGTATTGTTTTATGATGCAATGTTTTCAATATAAAATTAGGGATGAATATATCTTTTCTGTTCTAGTCAAATTAGATTAATCGTTCATTAAATATTCCTTCTATAAAATCTAATAAATATATAAATTGTTAAATTTAATTTTAAATTGATAAAATTACGTATTTAAATATTTTTGGAATCAATATTTAATTACATGATGATGTTATTGATTAAACATTTTACTATTCAACCCCAAAAAATCTTATAGAGAATTGAATATATATATATATATTCAAAATGCATTATAGCAGCCTACAATATTATAGCAAAGACAAAAGCGTATCAATAAAACTGTAAGAAATTTATTTTAATGATAAATACACTTTTTTCATATCATTTGAACCTTTACGCCTCGAGGGCACATAGAGCGGCATTAGGTTGATACTTTGCCGTTTCAAATATGCATGTAACATCAAATGTAAACTCAAATAACTATAATTGAAATTTGCCAAATGGAAAATATAGGATCAATCATCCAGTTATACATTTTAATATTTCAGTAGAGTGGTGCACAAATTCCCAGCTGCATAGTGTGTTGTTGAGTTGTTTTTTCAACTTGTCGACAAACACAATTGGTTGAGTAACCGCGATGATAGTCAGAAACTCCATTCGTCACAATTTTTCATATTCGTCTAATTTATTTCGAAAACTGTGCTAACGTTGACAATAATGGTTTTATAACAGTTATATTAACTGTTATACTTTTATTTATTTATATGTATTGAATGAAATTCTATACGAATGCATTATGGTTACGGCTAATAACTCTGCATAATTATATATATCTTAATAAACTATATTTATTGCAGTTATTAAAGTCGCGTGTCCTTGCTAATGTAGATAGTTATGCTACGTTTAACTTTTTTCTTTGTTTTTTATTCTTTAAACCAGAACTTATATTTATATTGCTGAAACTGAGTAATTATGCTTGCGCTTTTGTAACGTAAGAAATGTTCAATTTTTTTGTGTCTGACGTGTCGAAAACCGGATTTTTAAACTAGTTTTTGCAGAGAAGTAGCTCTAAGGCCCTATATGGTTTTTAAACACATAAAATTTTAAGTTTAGCTATCACTCAGTGTAAATGATTGGAATTTTTATTTAAATTTAATTCTAGACAAAAATGATAGAAAAAAAAGTGATATTGAAATTATCTTTGAAAAAACAAAACAAAAATCTGTTCGTCTGCAATCGAATAGGGTAGAATGGTTAGAAAAAATAGAATCAGAAGGCGTACGAATGGAAAAAACTGCAAAAATAAATGAGGATAAACATAATAATATATGTTGTTGTCCATTTTTACATATAAAATGGTTTACATTTGAACTGTAAATAAATTTTTTAAACAAACTTTAGTTTTTTCAGTTAGTTATAAGAGGTTACACTAAAGGTTCTAAAATCAAAAAAAAAAAAAAAAAACACAAACATGTAGGTATGCCAAAATATTCACTAACCTTTTGGTGATTTTGTATCATCATTTCCCAAATGAAATGGACCTTGACGTGTTGCAATTTCATGGATAATTATTCCAAATGAATAAATATCTCCTTTTTGTGTACCTTCAGGTATTGGTTCAATCATTCGTAAAATTTCTGGAGCTGTCCATAGTAATTCTAAATTAATAGAATATAAAACTTAAAATAGAAATAATTATCTTTTAATTCAATTAACAGAGCAGTCAAAATTCAATAATTGCAATCAAAAACTAATTTTTTCCTGACCATCATTATATATTAAAAACATGCCATTTAAATGGTATTTGAAAATGTGCACTAAAGTACTGCAAAATTGATAGACAAAAATGGATATTATTATGCTATATTGGAGTCAAAATTAAATAAAATTAACATTTGACATATGCAATGCATGCAATTATTAGAAAATTAAAAAATTTCGTGCACTAAAGTTAAAGTTAATTTATTGTGATAAGCCAAAAATTTATGGATTAATTTAATGGTTAATATTTTAATTTAACAGCATATTATATGTGGGCGAAGAAGCACGGTTCAAATAACTGCAATAAATAATTTGAATGGAGAAATGCAAAACACTTATAATATTATTAAGTAATTTGTAATGTTCATTAACAATTTATAATTAATTTCACGTACACTTCATAGATAAATACATTAATCAAATAAATTTCACAAAATTGGTGATAATGTAATTCGTCATCTGAATCAAAGACATCAGAACAGTTTTTCAAGTTATATGTTTATAATTAAATAATTTATCGATGTAACAAATCTAATAAATTGTATGCAATGCACTACATTACATGCTTTACACACTTTAAATTAATCAATTAATTTATTGCAGTTATTGATATTGTGCATCCTTGCTAATGTACTCGTAGGCTGCTCTGTTAAGCATTTTTTGATATTTATTTTATATATATATATACATACTTTTCCAATATGCAAAACTATTTGAATTTTCTAAATCATCTTCCATGTTGGCTTTACGCATTTTATGTAAACCAAAATCAGTAATTTTTACAACAAATCGTGAATCAACAACGCAATTTGATGATTTCAGGTTCCCATGAGAACGAATTTCCGTATTATGCAGAAAATGCATTCCCTAAAATATTTTCAATTTTATTAATGAATTTTGCAATAACTTTTAAAATGGGTAAATTTTAATTTAAAAAAAAAAAAAGTATTTAAATTTTATTTTAATAACGTTTTAATTACTCGGACTATGTCATGCATTAACGATAATTTAAACATCCAATCAAGTTTAATTTGATCATTTTCTAAGATGTCTTGTAGTGATCCTTTGGGACAATATTCGGTTAAAATGCAGCAATTTGGTGCATCTACACATGCACCATAAAATCGTACTAAATGTTCCTGTTGTATGTCTTTTATCTAGAAAATAATATTAAAAAAGAAAAAAAAATCTATGTCATCGTATAGAAGAATATTATTACAAAAAAAATTATTATAAATTTTTTTATTATTTTAATAAATCATGCAACTATTAATATCTGTCCATTATGATGTCGAGATTTTTGATTAAATCAATATGAAATACTGATAATGCAAAATTGGGCGAATAGAGGTCAATAGTTTGGGTTTTTTTGCAGTTCTGAACAAACTGGGTTTGTATTTTATTATTGTTATTTTTTTAATAATTCTAATAACAAAAAATAAATAAATTTCTGGTATGCAATAAATATGGAATTCCATACTCGTCTCAAGTTGCAAGTCACATCAAATTCGTCATCGACAAATAACCAGAATCAAAGTTATTAGTCGCAAGAGATTTCAAAAGATAATTTATGTTTATCTATTGAGATGGTTGCAGTAGTTTATAACAGTTTTAGTAAAGATTTGAACCAGTTTTTGTTATTGTGAATCAAAATTATTACAGTATTTTTTTTTAGATTTATTTTAACAAAAAAGGTTAATCGTTTTATTATTTTTATTAAGAATAATATTAATAAAGTTAATTATACTATAATATTTTTGTCAAATAATTTTCACTTTCAACTAAATATTCTAAAATATAAAGAAAAAAAAAACTAAGGATATAAAAACAAATCAAGTTATATTTGGGTAATATAACACTTTTCTAAGTGGTGACTTGCAACTTCGAGTGTGGAAATTCAGCTGTAAGGTCATTTGACTAGATAATTGATGTAACTCCAAAATCATAATAATATAAAAGGCATTTTGTTCAAATTTTTGTATAATCCGTAACCGATTAAACGAAATTAAACCTTACCGATAATTTTTCTTAAATAAAGGTGAATTTTCACAACTCGTTTCAAGTTGCAAGTAGCATCAAATTCGCCATCGATAGCAAATCAGAATAAAAGTTACTAATCGTAAAGTGAATGTCTTAAAAAGATGGTTTATGTATAACAGTTTTAGTAAAGATTTGTACCAGTTTTTATTATTTGGGAACAAAAAAAATTGTCTCTTGGTAAATTGTTTTATAAATAACAATATTTATAAATTAACAGTTTTCTAAGTGGTGACTTGCAAACTTGAGACGAGTATGGAAATGCTGCTTAAAGTTTTATAAAGTAATTAATTGTAACGACAAAAAAAAAAATACAGTATAGAATTTCATTTATTATTCAAACCTCTAGTGGATGTGCACATGAAATTCTACAGGAATAAATGTAAATATATAAGCAATTTAATTAGATAAAAATATTAGTTAGATTGGGTTAGATTTTTGCAAATAGCACATTTATAAACATTTTCTCATGTTTTTCATTATTTCATTCATTTCTATGTTTTATTGCAAATATTTACGAGAAAATTCAACATTTACAGACATACTGTCTAATATATTATTTAAATGAGTTTATATATTTTTGAGATATACACAGAACTATTTCGATGGTTTATGAGAGCTTTCATAAGGGAAGGTTTTTTTATTTCTACGAAACGAACTTTATTTTATATATAACTGAAACTATTCTCATATTATTATTTGATTTGGTAGAATGCTGTCTTTAATAATTATCATCATCATAATATGTACACCGAATGGGTGAATATGGTGGTACTGCGATGTTTTGCGATGTTTTTTTTATATTCAATTAACAAAAGAGGACATTACCAGAGTCGATCATATACGCTATTACTGGCATATATCAATGATAGTTGACCACTCCATTCGACCACCCCTTTTATTATTACTGTAAGTGAAAGCTTAGATTTGCAACCAAAGCAACCATTAAATAAAAAATTGAAAATAATTGATGTGAAGTTAATGAATAATATGAAAGATGAAAAGTTATAGAGCGCAAAATGTGAATCAAATTTATGATATCGTCAATTGTTTTCATTTTTTCATTCTCCCTTCTTATTGAAATCACTGTACTATACAAAACATCTTAAAAAAAAAGGGTGAAAAACAACAAAATAGAAAAAAATAAAATAAAATACTAATTTTAAAAATTTGCATTAAATATTCTCTAATTAAACTAAAAAAAAAAAAAATACTTGTGATTTAAACAGGATACATTTTACACTTTTTTTTTTTTTTTCAATTTAATAATCTACAAAACTACTAATGTACTACAGTATTTCAACAAGTCCACCATGATTTACAATTGTTGTGCTAATCATGTAGTGCATATTTTTCTATATAAGCTGGATTTGATGAATAAATTAAATACTTGATTATATACTGGAAAATTGAGTTTTTTTTATAAACTCAATTGGTGATTTTATGATCCTAAATGTTTTTATTTAACATTGTTACTATTAAAATTAAAGATTAAATAATATTACCCTCTTTAATTCCAGCATTTGTGCTCGATTTAGAACAATATTACATTCTTGAATTTTTTTAATTGCCACTTTGTTTCCCTTATAAAATCCAACAGGAATATACAATTGTTTGTCACCACCCATTGAACCAAGTTCTTCTGAATAAACAGTCTAAATTACAAATAATAATTGGAATTAATAATTTTTTTAATACATTTTTTTTTTTGTTTGTTTTATCGTATTCATGATAACACATTTTGTATTTACCAATTGACTTCCTCTTTTGCCCAATGAATACAAACTTCCTCTATGTTTACTTGTTGGATTACACGAGAGTACATCATTATAATTAATTTTCCAAGTCATTGAATTTATCTCGGCTTCTAATTTATAATGACGATAGCCAAAGAATGAAATGATTGCCATTAAAATTACGGCAAATCCAAGAATTAAGGATAAAATTGCGTAACCAGGTAATGCTATAATAATAGAGTGTGATTTTTTTTTTAATTATTTTTATTTTTTTTTTTTTTTGAAAAAAAATCGATAACTTCAATAAAATTATTAATATTTTAAAATAATAATAAAATTTACAATTATCAGGACAAAGTGAATTGTCAAATCCACAAGTTGGTTTATCTGGTGGTGCATCAATTCGTCCACCTGACCAATGTATAGATTTACCAGGAATATATTCCAAACCGGATTTATTCAAATAGTTTGCGACCACTTCGAAATAACCTGTTTCAGGATTCATATCCAATAGTGAATAATCTGAAACACGATCTCCATTTGAATCGATTGTAACGTTGCCGGTAATGCCCTTAAAATTTGCATTCCACATAAGTTGGGTCATTTCAGTTCCATTCATTGGATATTGTAATGAATTTGGATTAGCTGTTATACTTTTATTTAATGCATAAGCATATAAAAGAACAGCATCATAGAAAGCGGTTACAAATGTTGAAAGTGGTTCATTTTCAGTAAATGTATGATTGAATTTCTCAGCAGCTCGAACTCTTACTTTTTCAGAGAATGCAAAATATTCTTCATTATTTTCCGGTTGTTTAGCACTTACTGTCAACAATGCGGTGTAAGCATGTTTTGCTCGATCATTATTTTCTTGAGTATCTGTTTCATTGTACCATGGACGTATACTTGTTGCGATCATACTAAATTAAAGTATTATTATAGATAAATATAAAATAATTTACAATTTTAGTGTAAAATGTAACTTTTGTGAGTTTTATCTTATGGATTAATATCTTAGGATTATGTCTATATATTGATAGTTGGACGACACCAACTACACGTATTAATGGTTATGTGATATCAAAGATAACTATTTACTGCCCTGCTAAATCAATAATTGTTCATGACATCAATTATAGAAATTATAATAGATTTCTTGATAAATTCATATATTCATCGAAGGATCATAATAGTGTGACTCTTATTGCTCACAATATCATAACAATTGACTCTTTTGATTTTAATGTATTAATTTTTATATGAAACTGTACCAATTATAAGATTTATTTATAAATTTATTGATTTAAGATATCTGATAAGAAAATATTATTATTTTTTTTTAAAAAAACATGACTGAAAATTAATCAATATGTTGTTCAATAAGTGCAAGCAATCAGTATGTTCAACGTAACTTGCTGAAATTAACAAATACGGTGTAATACAGGGATCCATATATCTGATATTCACTCTTTTTATTGCCGATTTGCCATATTCATCACTCGAAAACAATATTTACTACAATATAATTATATCTCATCTCATAACTCCCATTACACGTATCAAATGTTAACTTGCCTAGTGCAACTAAACCTTCACTAAAAAAAACATAAGTGATTGGTTGAATATATTTTGAAATTGAATTTCACTAAATGTAAAGCAATGGTAATTAGGAGTACAGGTCATTTAACTCGTCGTCATGTTCCAACTAGAGGCACAAACTTGGGTTTACATTAATCCACACAGACTACAAAATGTCAACAGCTTAAAATATGTTAGAATTAGATTCATAAATACTTTAAAGTTTAATCCACACCAAGATGAAGTCACAATCCAAGTTTTTCGGTCACTATTTTAAAGAAAACCAGTAGATTCGATAAAAAAAAAATCATCTTTTAATTAGACCTTTATGACATATACAATCTTTGCATTATCTTCAATATCATCACATCAATTGGAAAAAACTAGAATCCTTCGAGTAATATAATTGGAGTTCGCAGACCAAGGAGAGAATATAGCAATTATCGAATATACCGTGCTGCCGGCATCGAAAGAATTGACCGTATTTTGGTGAAATTATAGATTCAGAAACCCCAACTATTAGGTGTTGCGGAAGAAGCGCAACTAGATTTGCTAAGTCTATAAATCAAAGAATAAAAAACTCTAATTAGTTTGTACCACTTAAATGAATCTGGAGCATGATTCAGACATATAGACATATTATCAATTCCTATCTGCTGAAGAGTCACGCTTGATTTACAATACGGAACAAAATCACAAATGTTTTAATCAGAAATTTTAAGTCATTATGCGTCTGTTAAATATACTGATGTCAATTATAAGTATTTGCATCACCCTTCCATGTAATCATTAACATTTTTTAATGGCACACGTGAGTCTAAATCACCACTATAAACTGGCATTTATCACCAAATCAATAAAAGGAGGTACATTTGAGCTTTAATTACCACGCTACAGTTAACTTTAACTTTAACTGCTACCTATACAGACACACTGACGCAACATATTCTACTTCATCAATCGTAACTTGCAATCCCTCGTACCATAAACGTGCGAACGCACTTACTATTCAAACTTACTAAAAAAACTAAAAATAAAATTGTAATAAATACAGAGTAACGCCTAGTTTTTCGTGCAATAATTGGAATATCTCGTAAACGGTTAAAGAAATAGCGAATTGGTGTCTAAAGGAAAATCACGTGTAAAAATCATAGTCATGACATTCTACTTTATTAAATAATCGGCGGAATTAGAGAATTTAGGTATCTCAGTGAGTTTTCCGCATCGATGATCTGTTCATCAGCTGCGGTAAGCAAGTGTGCATCCTTTCTCCTCACACACCCATGTCCTATATATAGCCGTTCTCGAGATATTTAAGTTTTTCCATAAAAAACACCTTCTGCTAATTCTGTTTTCCTGTTCAAATTCACAAAATGTGGCAAATTGATTTTATTCGAATTTAAAACCATCTACTACTACATAGACAGTGGAATAACAGTTTGAAGAAAACAACCATATTTTACCTAATTTTCACAACATGAATCAGGAGAACATAAATATTAAAAACTGTATTCCGAATAAAAATTGAAATATCTCGTAAACGATTAAAGATAGCGAGTTGGTGTCTAAAGGAAAATGACGTGTAAAAACCAACGGCATCTTATGAGCATAGTCAAGACATTCTACTTCAATAAGTAATCGGCGAAATTAGAGAATTTAGATCTGACAGTGAGTTTTTCTCATCGGCGATATGTTCATCAGATGCGGTAAGCAAGTGTACGCCCTTTCTCCTCAGACACCCATGCTGTAGCTATAGCCGTTTTCGAGATATTTCAATTTTTCTATAGTAGTAATGATTCAATGATATATATATATATATCCTGTTTCAGTTTTGTTCCGACAATGATATTATTTAGTAAGTTATTACCTTAACCGAGTCACTAAAATTGGCATGATGCATCTCGGCATTTACTTTTAACTCTCCCGCAGTCAACACAGTCATCAATAGAACTTTAGGATAGATACTTTATCATTATGCGTAATAAAGGACTTATGAAATTGAAATTGAAAAAAACAAATACGGTCAATAGAAATCTTCAGAACAACGTAAGTATACATACATACAAATGAATTCTAGGATGAACTAAGCATATTTGATAACACAAAATAACTTTTAATGTGTAATATATAGAAGAGAAACTGATACAAAATTCAATTGTGGTTAATGTTTAGAGGTAAAACCTACCTTCGCGTATAGTGTTGAACATGATCTGCCGATGGTCTTTTATCGAAATAGAAGAAGGGTATGCTTTAATCAGCATATAGCTATAAATCCGATTTGAAGTTATGAAGCTCATTTAAAAAGATCAAACATAAAGTTTGGGTTGAAATAGAATCCTGGGCAAAGAAACACTCCACCAACAGATAGCTGTGTATTTTCGGTTGATATATGACGATCAGCATGAACAATCAGTATTAATCTGAACTAGGACTATGGACTATGGAAATAATTTAAACATTTCTATAACTATACAATACATCTAAACATATAATGAAGAAATAGTTCATCTGATCAACTATGGTCACATCGAGTTAATTATCTATTTCCTATCGGTATATAATAAATATTCTGTGAAATAACTGAAAATGTAAAGGTGTGAAATAAATATAACTTCTATATAATCAAATTCAGTTCAAATTTAAGATAAATTTATGAAATTAGTTACACAGTGTTAGAGAATACACTTTACTATTAGCACACATTATATAATATAAGATACTAAATTATATACTACGAACATTAAGGAAAATATTTCCATTCAATCCGTTGCAAAATTACAAACATAAATCAACAAGTGTACAATTATGTCAAACACAGTAAACGTGATGATATATCATGATATCATAAATAACACTTTGTCATCAAATCGTATCACACTAAATACATTTAACAAGACTAAATATAATATAAGGTATAGTGTCTAATTATATAATGCTAATTAATTAGAAATTGAGAAAATATTCTGTCTATATCTATAATAAATACTGAACCTATACTAAATTAATTAATATGTCATTGTGAAATTATAAGCTATGATAAAATTCAACATTATTTTGCCCATCGACAATATTTCATCATATTTCAAAAAGATTTTATTACAATAGTTTGGTAGCAATCATTCATTCAATGTCAATACATATACAATAATTACTTTAAATGCGGATGGCTCATAAACTTCAAAGATTTTCTTAGAACTATTTCTATATATAATAGCGATTGCAATGCGGTTTGTATATCTATTGCAACAAAATTATTTATTAAGTGTTCCATAAAGTTATGTCAGTTCTAAAACATACTTAAGTTACCCTACCAGATGCAAAATTTTGACTACAAAATGGCTCGATAAATGCTTGGTATACTGAATGGAGTCTGGCGTTCGTTAAAAATTTCAACAAATCTAAAGTTGCACGGTGATACTGCAAAATATGCACTTGACTGGAATCCGCACGGTATTAGAGGGCCCGGTCGTCCATAAACAACGTGATGAAGAATCGTCATTAAAAATATTATTACCAGTGGAAGGGGTGGAATGAAGTGATGGTGTTGGTCAAATATTGTGAACAATGTCAGTTGTTCGTTAATGCCCTATGTTCTAGTGCGTCGAGCAATAGTCAAGATGATGAATAGTTAAAAAGATGTTGCATAAGAGAAACTATGGAACAAATGTACTACATATATGTGGAAGAAGATATATGAAAATTGAACGGAATCGATGGAATTTATAGGTATATTACATGAAAACATATAGGAATTGGAACACTCATTATTTTATACAAAAAAAAAAAAAAAAAATGTAGCTTTTATTCAAAACAATAAATTAAAAATATTTCTTCGGTTCATATAGACAGCGGGTGTAATGAACCATAAATACATTAATTAATTTCCTTTTTACAGATAATTTCATTATATTTTTTAAACCGAAAATTGTGAAACTCATTGTGAAAGACAGAATATTGTGCTCGTAAAATTAAAGTTTTTTTTAGGGGACTTTAAAATACTTTTTGGAATTCATTCATATTAGGATTAGAGGTTATACTAGTAGGTGTATATATACGAGATATATAAATTTATTACTTGCAGGCTTATAGAAAATACGAGTATTTAGATAAAGTTAATTCAAAAGCTGTTTATTAAATTTATAGCTGTTGTGGATATATCAATATACGGACGGTTTGTTTCAGGAATTTTCATTTGGAACTTAATACTAAATTGATTGATGTTAATAATAGATAAAAAGTTGTACTCACCTTGAAAAAAGTTCAATATTAAAAAATACATATTCGCCACTACCAACCATATTTAGTTCATCTGCAGATAACATTATTTCACGAATGGTCTTGGGACTAGCACACATTATAACAACTGAAAATTAAAAAGCGAATTGTATTAGAAAATGATGATGTTTAACAAATTTTCTAAAAACATATCTCGAAGAAATTCTAAATTAATTCCAATAAAATGGCAGCAAATTTCAATATACAATTATTTAATTTTATTTAAAATTCTTAATATATATATAATAGTATGTATTAAGACAATTTATATGAGAGTTAATTATGTTAGCAACCAGCGTAAGTCTTCTATTTGCCACATCGAAATTACCACCATTAAATTGACGCCAGCTAATGCAACCATAGTTTGGGATTTTTAAAATGAACAATGGCACATATGTGATTTTACTCCAAATATCTATACTGATTACTCTGTAATCTGACTCGAAAGCTACCGAGTCAAGATAGCCACCGCAATGTGGATTTTACAACAAATACAGAAACATATTAACCCATAAAAATTATTTAAAAATCAACATATCTACCAGACGAGCAAAATTGGAATTCATATTAAATCCATTACTAATAAAAAAAACACCGAGTTTTTACGTCCTAACAAAATATCTCAAAATCATCAAATATGTAACAGGCGAGCATGAATATACAAATTATATTTTCCATTTAAATATTTTACATAAACAGAAAGTTTGATTGATAAAAAATTTTTGTTTGTAGTACAGTTATCCTTGTGAGGACCTAAACAAAATTGATTTGTCTTAGAACTTTGCGTTCAAGGATTCTTATTTTTCCATTTGGTGTGACGATATTGAGACCCAAGAGAATTATACGTATGACAATAAATGTCTTATAAATTGTTTATATAAAAAGGATCTTGGTTTTTATATATTTTAAGATCGATACAGTTAAATGAACGATATTTTTTGCCGCAATGTTGTCAACATCAAGATATTTTATGCCATTGACATTTTGAAGCCTAATGAAAATTAGTCATAAGTCTCTTGCCATGGTTGAATTTAAAATATCTCAAAATTTTCACATAATATACTATCTTTACAATTTTTAGAAAACATTATTACCGCTCAAGGACAAAATCTATATAATACATATAATATTATCATTTTAAAAACTGTATGAAAACAGCATCTTTTAGCTCGAAGAATCCAATTTTTGAAATAACTAGTTCATTTATTTAATATGACTGATGATAATGTTTATGTAATCTAAAAACATCGTTCATTTTGTTTTTGTACGTTCTATTGAAAAGCTATTAAAATTTTATTTTCATATTAAATTCGGAGTACAATCATTGAAAACCGATAATAGCATCGAAAAACTATACCCGTAGTCCGGTATATTTGTAATGGAATTGAAATTTATATTTTAACATAAATATGCATTTCATATCAAAGCAATTATACCGAAATGATTGAAGACTCAAATAAACATTTAGTATCAGAAAATATTAATTGAGGACGAATGGAAATGATCGATTATCATTGTGGTTACTCAAACATCATGTTTACTTTCATGTGGAATTATCATACTAGTAGTGGAGTGTGTGATCGAATACAAAAAGATAGTGTTAATGTTGTTGACTGATTGAAAAGAAAAAATCATGTCATCAACACACAAGATATATAGCTGCTGTGATTTATGCACCATCACTTTACTGAAATAATCAAATATATAGCCGGATAAATGAATTCGAATCCAATATGTTTGTTTTAAGGTACCAACAAAAAAATTGTTTTAAAGTGTGCAAAGCTTTAAATATTTAATATATGCTCGTGTAAATGTATAAAGTCTAGTATATACTTTCTGAATTATTGTGATAGATTCGTGCTCAAACGGCCGTATATAAATCTAAGTTAAGACTTTCGTGTGGCTTAACTACGTCTAAGTAAGAAATTAGTATAGAAATCAAAAAGTTACGACCGGATTTATGACCAAGCATACTGTGGTCGTAACGTTTAAGAACGCTACTATCAAAACATTGAATTATACTATCTTTGTGCTTTGTTTTTATTTATTTTTACAAGGATTTACATAATCACATAAAACGCACTACAGAATTACATATTATATATAAGAAGTTGTCATTACTTTTAAATACGATTATAAAATAGTTAAATATTTACTATATGAGATTCAATTATTATTTGTCAAATTATCCATTTAATTTATTATAATTTTAATAAATAAAACATTTTTAAATAACAAACAAATTGATATATTTTTCTATATATTTTAAAATTATATACTGCGCAATATCTGGGAATCGATGATAATGAAACATAAACGGTACTAGATTTTTACAGCAAACATAGAATAAAATGTATATACCATTTCAATAAAAATCATAGCTGAAGTTATTACTGGTCATAACTTAATCAAGGTTAAGACCGGTAATAAATTAAAAATTTGAATACGAAAATTTATAAATTTATATTATATAAAAGAAAAAAAACTAAATCGAAATGAATATAAATGAAAAGTTAAAACAAAAAAAGAAACTATTATAAACTCACTTCTTGAACTTGTTTGAATTATCTTCAAAAGTGTTAGTAATGCTGCTTTATCTATAGAATCCTCATCAAATGTATGTGAAGAACTATTATTTGTATACCCAGAAACAGCACCTAGTGCAAAGTAGCATAGTGAATTTCCTTTGCCAGCATTTACACCATAATTATGGTACAGAAATGATACAATGTTCCAATTGAAATGACTTAAAATTCCTCGAAATGCAATGCCAACTTGTTTAAAACCGCCAAGCATTCTAGTTAAAGTTGGATAATTGTGCTGAATAAAATTTCTTATAATTTAACATTATTTTAATCATTTTTTTTTTTTAATTTTTA